>JADMLD010001460.1:0-32084 GCA_017589585.1 Phylloscopus whistleri | reverse complement strand
AATGCCTCCCATGAATTATGTACCTATCTATGCATCAGTTATGAGTTTGTAAACAGTTTTAAAAGGCTGGCAGTGATCCATTAATTACTTTGAGGATGAGTAATGATTGCTTAAATAATATTAGCATTTAAGGAAAAATAGTATTTGTCTCTATATTAATTGTTGAGCAAAATCAATTCATCTGTAGTTGGCTACAGTCTACTTGAGAATGCAATTTTTGTAAACTGAATTTATTGCTATTCCTTTCTGTTCCATTATGTTATCCCAATGTACATATTTTTTGTGCTACTTCGTTTATCTTATGTCAGAAATAATATTCCTGTTCTCAAACATTATTACAACTAGGAAAAAAAAAGATTAATCAGACATTTCAAAAGCCTCATGCTGAAATAACATTTTTAAAAATATAGAAGAACAACCATTATTTTCTGCAGCAAAACTAATTTTTCAAGTTCGAGATAGCAACACCATATTCTGAAAGTAAAGGTCAATTGAAAAATAAAAGATTCTGGTTGCCTAATAAGGTCGTGTTCTTTATACCAAATTGTAATTTACAGTTGAATCAAATGATATTAATTATTTCTGGCTTGCTCTGAGTGATATTCTAGGGCCAGTTGGTGTAGTTCAGATAAAAATAGCTATTACATTTAGTCTTATCATTAATGATAACCTTTATTTTTTTTCACATGGAGCTTTTGAAGTCTCAGGAGACTGCTGAGCTCCAGGGGTTGCTTTTCAGTTTCAGAGATGGTTCCTTTGTGGATTTTCCATTTCCCCCTTCAAGCACCTTCCACCTTCAAAAACCTGAAAACAAAAGCCCCTTGTGTAAAGCTGTAATTCCCCACCATCGAGTGCCTCTCTCTTGACAAACAGAACAGGGAGCTTGGACTCTGGAAGGTGTCCTGGAATGTCTGGGTTCCTTTTGGGAGTGGTGAAACAAGAACAGCTTTAGGATGGAGTCCTTGTCACAAAACGAGCATCTCACCCTGCAGCACTTCTAATGAGCAGGAAGGGAAATTTATTGTTGTTCCTAATCTAATTAGAGAAAAATCCTGTGCTTATTAATGAAGAAGCTGGATGTTTGTGGCCAAGGAGGCCACTGGCCCCTGGGCTGGATGAGGAATTGTGTGTCCAGCAGGAGCAGGGCAGGGATTGTCCCTCTGTGCTCCAGGGCTGTGTCCAGTTGTGGCTCCTGCAGGAGAGCCCTGGAGGGGCTGCAGCGTGTCCAGGGCAGGGAAGGGA
Organism: Phylloscopus whistleri; assembly: GCA_017589585.1. NCBI lineage: Eukaryota > Metazoa > Chordata > Aves > Passeriformes > Phylloscopidae > Phylloscopus > Phylloscopus whistleri. Next base: position 30,842 of record JADMLD010001460.1, on the reverse strand, counting down.
GCTGGGGAAGGGGCTGGAGGCCCAGGAGGGGCTGAGGGAGCTGGAAAAGGGGCTGAGCCTGGAGAAAAGGAGGCTCAGGGGGGCCCTTGTGGCTCTGCACAACTCCCTGCCAGGAGGGTGGTGGGTTCTGCTGTCCCCAGCACAGGGAGGACGTGGAGCTGCTGGAGAGAGCCCAGAGGAGGCAGCAGGATGAGCAGAGGGATGAGCAGCTCTGCTGGGAGGAAAGGCTGGCAGAGCTGGGATTGTTCAGCCTGGAGAGGAGAAGCTTTGGGGTGAGCTCAGGGTGGCTTGTAGGGCTTGAAGGAACTGGGAAGAGAGAGACAATTTACAAGAACAAGGGGGAATGGCTTCAAACTGACAGAGAGTAGGTTTAGGTTTGATATTAGAAGAAATTCTTTACTGTGAGCTTAGTGAGGAACTGTAATAACTTGCCCAGAAATTTTATGGATGCCCCATCCCTGGCAGTGCCCAAGGCCAGGTTGGACATTGGGGCTTGGAGTAGGCCTGGGACAGTGGAGGTGTCCCTGCCCATGGCAGGGGGTGGAACTGGGTGATCCCTGAGGTCCCTCCCAACCCAGGCTATCCCATTATTCTATAATTCCCCTAAAAAAGAAATCTTTTATTTCCTCACCCTCAAGTAGATACAGAGGGAAAAGAATGGTCAACATCAACTTTTGGATTTTAACCTTGTTGCTTTGTGAGGAGTTAAGTGTGGCCTCCACACCTCTGAGCATATGTTTTCTCCAGCTGGCTGGTTGCTCTGTGGAGTCTGGGCAGATAAAATGACTCTTCCCATCACATAAAGATAACGCTCCTCCACATGGATGTCAACATCCATGTGATTCCTGCCCATTTTGGTCCTCTTTAATTAGGGCTGTTCTGCCTCATTGGACGGGCTGGTGTAATAGCTTGGGATAAAGATTGTCACAGCTTGAAAAATCTTTGGAGCAGTGGGAGGTAATGATCCTGCCTGAGGCAAATAGTGCTTCTGGCCTGTTACAGGGCACTGTGATTCTGTCCCACACTCCATTGAATCTTTGCTCCCAAACGCTGCAGTTTAGCCCCTGAAAAATGCAGTATTTTTATGAGTGTACTCCATCTTCAGTCTGGTCCCATAATTCCTGTTGAATGTGAGCAGGGTGAGCAGGGACAGAGGATGGCACCTGGGACATGAAATGCCAGTTAGAGGCTGCAGCCCCTGTGATTTTTCATGCTGAATGGTTTTCCAGAATGTGACGAGCAATTCTGTTTCGTCTGGAATGGGAGATGGAATTTGAGAAATAAAGTAAGCTGAGTCCCCTTTTCCACCCCACTAACCTCTCCCCTTCCTGAGCAGTTTTGGGCAGGAGTAGTCTTTTTAGGCTATGTGCAGATGTCACCAAAGACTGCTTTAGACTTTTGGCCCATATGGAATAAGCAAAGTTTCCTTTTCCCAGCGCTGTCACAATTCATTTTACTTCATAAATGAAAAGTAGATGAAAGAAATAGCTGGAGGCACATTTGTGAATAATTATATTTGCACCATGTTTCTTCAGAGTTCGATGGGTAGATTTATGTGTAAGATTTTATTGTTTTCCTTCAGCTTCATTATCCATCCAGTGTTTGCCATGGATCACGAGGTGCTGTAGCAGATCATGGAGACAGCATTCTAATGCTGTTTCATCTGGAAAGGGAATACATAGATCTTTTTTTCAGTTGCATCAGTGCAAGATGATGGGAGACTTGGAAAGCAGCTCGTTAGTTGCTGCTTCAGGCTCTCCTGCTGGGATGAGTGCTGCCTGTTGTGAGGGAAAACCTGCACCCTATAAATTGTCTCTGATTTCAGCCCTGCAGTGTGATGGTGCTGGTATATGGGGTGCCCCTTGTCAGCAAGCAGCTGATGTTGTGCTCCAAGGAGTTTGTCCCATCACTGATCAGAATTGCCTCGATTGGCACCAGAGCCAGTCCATATAAATGTGTGATTTTGGAAAATCCATTGGGTAACAATCTTTTGTTATGGCCATCAACTGCTGGTGGCAGTGAGCAGAACTCATCAGGGACATGCACTGACTGCCCTGGATTGTTCAGAAGAGTGGGAGTCCCACAAAGTATGAAGAAATCTTTCAGGGAAAGCCTTGAAATAGCTGAGTTTAGTGGGGAGGGTTAGGGGGATTTATTTACTGTGGTGCTAATGAAAGCAGATCCCCCCTCAGAAAGCAGAAAATGCAGGCCAGGTTTATCAACCATCTCTGAATCCTGTAAAATCACAAGAAGCTCATGAGTTTAAGTCTGCTGACAACATTTTGTTTTTCCTCGTTTTCTCATGGGGTGGGTGTACAGGATCCTCAGATATCCATGTGGAAGGAATCATCGTGTAATTTAGAAAGTGACCATATGAACAAAAGGTTGTGTGTGGCAGAGCGTGGGGAGGGAATCCTGATCCACCTTCATTGCCACATAAAGGTAGCTTGGAAGAAGGTGGTTTGTTACCAGAATGGTTGGCCCTCACCAGCAGGAATGAAAAAAAAAATCAAGTCCAGGAGTAAAACCTGTGCCAGTGCTTACCTGTGCTCTGGCCTGCTGAGAGCGAGAATTTTCTGGGTTTTCACACCATTTCCAAGCTAATTATCCCTTCTGAAAGGAAAACCAGGAGTGGGAGACGGTGCATGAAAGAGGAGCATTTCTACAGGCTTGCTTTCAGCTCTCTGTGGAAATTTAATGATTTGAGGACTCAAATCCAACAGCCTGCACGCTTGAGATATGTGAACAACTACTGACAGGTAAAAGTTAGTGTGGCACGGGTGGGTATGGAGTAGGCAGGGTGCAAAAAGGCTTTTAGTCTTTTTATCAGTGCCAGGAGGTGATTTTTAGTCTGTGCAGGTCCTGAGCCCAGGCTGGGTTTTCATTGTAGTTAATTGGTTAATTCTTAATTTGTAGACTCATAAGCTGGTGTTGGTTGGAAGCGACCTTAAAGATCACCTGGTTCCAGCTCCCCTGTCACGAGGAGTTGGAATTCCTGCTCCTAACCAATAAACCATACAGTTTTCAGGGTGTGATACTTTTTAAATCACAAAAATCACTTTTAGGAAAGCAGCTCAAGGTAAAAGCTAGAATTTTATTCCCTTAGACAAAGCCCAAGCTGGCACCCCACTGAATTTTCTCTCCAGACTGACAGTCCATCTGTTAAAGTATCTGTGTTGTGACAGGTATCAATAGAAAATGGTTTGGGGAGAACTCCCAAGAAAATCCACTCCCAAAATTTGGGAAATACCCAATCCAGCTCTTTTCAGTTTAACACAGGACTTAAACTCTTTAAGCAAATATGTCTGTGCAATTATATATATATACACACACTCTATGTATGCAAATGTGGATGGACCATACCTGTATAAAAAAGTGAAATATGGGCATTATTTTTATAATGTGACAAGAACTATCAGTAAAAAAAAGAGCATATCATGGGGGTTTTTTTGTTGGCAGTTGGTTGTATTATACAATACAATAATATTATAATTATAATACATTATTATTATAATATTAAAATGATACAGGTATGTCTATATACATACATTACATATATAGATAATGCACATGTTGTTTTATAATGTATATTATGCCCATATGCGTAATCATTATATTTTCCTACCATCTGCTAATTATTAATTAATTTCTTCATTATTCATATAAGTGTCTTGGCCATTTTGAACACCTCTAATTTCTTAATTACAAGTCTAAGTCATGGCTGAAAACTTCTCATCCTGCCATTTCTCAGTGGTGATAGGAAAACAGAAATATAGGAAGAGCTCATATGGAATTTTGGTTTTGGTGTCGACACCAGTGGGTCAAAAAAAATAAAAATAAAAAGAAGTCAAACTTAAGACACTGTAAATTATTGTATTACAGTTGATTTTAAGGCAGTGATGAGGAAACACATCAAGCGAAGATTTGAGTGTCCTGGAAATTCTAGAGACAAATTACACTAAATGCTGCATTTTCTTAAGTCTTAATGTGAGATTGCTGAGTCACTGTTGCAAGTTAAGATAGTGCTAAAACTTGGCTGTAACAGGAAATGAGCTGTACAAGCCAGATTTCATCAAGAGGTACGAACCCAATTGTGTCTATTCATCCACCCATCTGGTTTTCCCAACTGGCATTTCCAAAGGACAGTAATTAATACACTGAAAGGCTAAAATCAATGGATAGACTCCACCTTTACTGTTTAGGTTGCCTTTAACCCATAAATACCAAATCAAAATCAGTTCCAATTTCTCCTTGGCTGTGTCACTTCCGACCTTCACGTCCCTTTCCCCACGGAAGATAAACTATAATTGTATTTCTGTACTTAGGGTGGTTGCATTGCTTGAATAGTTACACAAACCATGCAGATTCTCAGATTTAATGACGTGATTCTGTGATTTAATGACACAAAGTTAATGGATTGATTCTCTTCCACAAAAATCTTTGTTTTGATAGCTTAGCTTTTCGTTAGCCTGTATAATAAAACTTGGTGAGCTCTCAAGCTGTTCTTTTTATCCAGATTTTCTCTTCTTCCATTTGCATCTTTCTTCTTAAATGTTTTCTAAATAAAACAAAATACCAAGTGAACATTCCTCTTACATTAGCATAGCTGCATCCATTTGGTTGTTGCAGTTAAAATAAAATCAATATGGAATATTGCAAAACATTCCCTTTAAATATTTTCTCAGTTTAGAGTGGTCCAGAGAAAATGGACGCAAAAACTGAGTTCTGAGTAAGAGTGAGAAGTAAAGGCAAGAAATACTGCAGGACTCATCCTAAAATCATGGAATGGCATCCCTGTTTTCTAGTGTGCAGGACAGAGAAAATGGGGGATAAGTTTCTTTTCATTTTAATAACACACTGAAAGCGTTGCCTTTATTGGCATTAATGGTACTTGGGGATGAGCATCCTGGAGGTATTACTGTCAAGAATTAAAGGCAAAGTGGTTCAAAATGGGCGGATTCCCCCCAGCAGAGCTTCCTGCAGACTCCTGGCGTGACGTTCACTGGCACACTATGGTTACATAAGTGGGCTTAACAAACAAGTCTATGGTGAAAAACTCAGTGCTGGGATGAGGTTAGTGGGGCAAACATGCTCTCCACTAACTCAGTCCAGGCAGTTCAGGGTTATCTTTGCAACCAGGGCAGGAATTTTCCCAGGGCTGCACTTTTAACTTGGTAGGTGGGTGAAGGAAAATTCAGCAGAGTCAGCTGGGTTGTCCGCGTGGAGGCCGACTGCAGCTGAAGGGAAAGCTGGGAATAAAGGAAGGCAAAGAGCCAAGGATTGAGGATGAAAGACAAGAGCAGAGCCTGGAGAGAAGTGAGGGAAGCAGCACAGTGGTGGAGAGATTGGACATAAATGATTCAAAGGGGAAGAGCTGTGCGTGTTGGAAGGGATGAGGCAGGAAACGAGTGGAAAGGATGGAAATTAGCCTTAGGAAGTATTAGCTCTTCCTCTCGTGTTGGAGGTAAGGTAAGAACAGGGTCTTAGTGCCTCTACTTCGAAATATTTTAATCTGCCTTTTTGTTTTAGAACAAATAAAGTATTTTTTTTTTGTTTTCGAGTAAAGATAGAGTAATTTAGGTTGGAAAAAACCTTTAAGTTCTCCCTGCCAGGTGGCACAAAAGAGTCCCTCTGTTCCTCATCGTTGGCTCCCTGGGCTGGGGTGGGACACGCCCAAATGATGCCTTGGGAAGGCTGACCTGGAACAGAGACTGGACAGAGCTAGATAGTAAAGTAGGTATTTATTGAAAGGCCTTTAGGGTACACCTTGGGCAGCACAAGAGCCTGACCAGGGCTACACCCAAGGTGGACTTAGAATGGTCACAAAATGGACCCAAAATGGACTCCCAGTCACAAGGTCTTACACTTTTATAAGTTTTCCATTTGCATGTTGGGATTTAATTGTCCAGTTACAGCTTCAGATTATGAAGTCCCATCCTTCTTGTTCCTCCCTTCAGTCCACCTTTGTTTGTGCTTCTGGGCCTGAAAACTTGTAACTGTTGTCCTTGGTCTTCAGTAGGAAAAAGATTTGTTTTGTCTCCCTACTCTGTGAAGAGAGCTGAGTGACACTTAACATAAGGCTCAGAACTGCAGCCCTAGGCAGCACAGAATCTGAAAAACATGAAAACTCAAACTTAAGGCATCACAGGTGCTGGATGAGTGCTGAGCACCCTTTGGGTGTTGCTCCTCAGTGCCCAGCTCCCCACGGGCTGTCACAAACTCCATCACTGGGAGGGGTTTGATGAAACTTGTCCCAAACTTTTTCCCTGAATCTGCTCCCCATCTCCATGGCTGTGTCTCTTGATGCCTTTTCCTTGGCCCTAAAACTGAGAGCCAGATAGGGTTAAGGGACAAAGGGCTTTCACCTCAGTATTTAACAAGGATCTTTAGGAAGAAGGAGAAAGAAGCAGGATTTTTCCACCCTGTGCTGTTCAGTGATTACCCCTGTCTGAAACACCTGTTGATGTTTTTGTTCTGTTTCCTTTGAGCAGATGGGCAAAAGAAGGTCCAGGAGGAGTTTGACATAGACATGGACGCGCCAGAGACAGAGCGGGCGGCCGTGGCGATACAGTCCCAGTTCAGAAAATTCCAGAAGAAAAAAGCGGGGTCCCAGTCCTAGTAGCTACCTCACAGCGCAAAACAAAGTAATCCTGAGATGATTTATCGAGAAGATCAGAAATAACACAAAGATGCATGTACAGAAATTACCAATATTTAAAACCCCGTTGGCAGATAACAACCCCATGAGCTTGTGTGTGACTTCATCCCAGATGTTTCACGCCCATTATCCTCTGTAACTCACCATTTTACTTGATGTTGTAATAAAAAGTTAGGGTGAAGTAATTAAAGTGTCTGCCTTCATCTGTCTTTCCATATTAATCCAGCAAGTGCAGCGTTACAAATGAACCCAGCCCAGCTGCCTGTTTCCCTCTCCACCTAAAGCTCGGAGTCATAACAGCACCGTATGTTGCAGGGATTTTTGCTGAGGGATGAGATAGATGCATCTCAGCCCTGCTTCCCTCATTTGGAGAATTCCAGCTGCCAGCAAAATGTGAAAAATAAAATGACTTTCTCGTAATGAGCTGAAAGTAAAAAAAATAATTAAAAAAGAAGTTGCAGACAGAAGCTGGCATGAGGGGTGTAGGAAGCAGGGAGCAGTTTATTTTTGTCTTGCAAGTGTGTCAATAAAGTGGTTTGAGTGGGGAAATTGTGCCTGTCCTTCCTCTTTGCATGATAACATTCAGAGATCTTGGACCGCATTGACTGTTATGGAAAGAAAATAATAAATCAGACACAAAATACCTTTGGAAGTTTGGGATTTATTTTTGTCTGTAAAAATAGAAACCGACCGTCTAAACAATTTCTTGATGCAGTTTTTCAGTCTCTACATCACCAGCAACCTGTGCCATCTCTCTATTTCCATTTTATTTTCAGTGTTTGAGGAGTAAATCATAACAGGCTTCCTGTGTCCATTGGCATTGCTCTGTGTTCAGCTTTGAGCCCCTGTGTTAGCCCAGCTTTGGATCAACAGAAAGCAGCTACAAGGACAACATGTCTGAAATTGGGAAGGGAGTGGTGACAGCCTGCCTGCCTTTCACTCCTTCAGGGGGGACAGATCCAGCTGTCATTCCCAGCTCTGCCCTGGGGGATTCTTTTCTCCCTCTCCCACCTTCCCCAGGAGTGTTTGATCACCAGGGCACGGGACAAATGCATCATTAGTCACCTTTAAACTGAAAGCCAGAGCAGGGGGCAGGAATAGAGGGAAAGGAGGGATCTCATGCCCTTCCCACAGGAGCCCATCAGGGCAGCAGTAATGCTGGAGAGTGCAGAGCTGTGGGATTACCAAGGAAAAGGAAAAACCTGCAGGTTTAGGCACTCGTGATGCTGGGCATCATTGCAGTGGTGGTGCCAAGAGCTCTGGCCCCGTGCTGGTTATGGGGAGCCCTCAGAGATGCTCAGCAGGAGAAGTCCTGTGGGCAGTGAAGAAGGCATGTGCAAACATGACTTGTGGGGTGCTTGAGACTGGGTAGGAAGGCACAGAGGTGTTTTTTTGAACTCATTTTGGGGGGGAACACCCAAATGCTGCCGAGATTCTGCCTGTGACACTTCTGTTTGTGTCAGGTCCTGGCCCTAGGTATGACTTTCCCACTCATCACCTGCAAAGTCAGTGTCCTCCAAGCTGCAGCTCAGTGCTTTCATTATTATTTTTTATCAGCACTGTTCCTCTGCATTTAAGGATTTCACAAATAAACCTCAAATAACAGTGCTGCTGTGCTCAGAGTGTGGTTCGTGGAGGCCCCAGTTCCCCCTCTTGTCTTTCACAGCAACTGCTCACCATATAATAACAGCCTAAGCACAGTAATCTAAAAATTGTAATGGCTTTGGATTGTCTTGGTGCCATTTTGTTTAGATGAACATATATTTGTAATAAAAGACTGCATTTGTGTTCTGCATTATGTCATTTGAAACAGCATGAGCTCTGTAATGGCTACTTAATTGAATAAAAACTATGGGTAAGCACTAGGCTTTTATATTTGATCTGACATTCCTTGGACTTAAATTTCCTACACAACAGGAATAATCCTGTGGTTGGGACACAGAAAAAAATGATTGCATTATTGAAGCACAGCAACAGGGGCTGTTAGTAAATGAATTATGGCTCTTTCAGTAGCAGGGCTTTTCTTCAATGTGCAGTTCAGAGTGCACCTTACAGACACAGCCCTAATGTACAGTGAAACATAATGAGGAAACAGTGATCTGGCATGAAATTTGGAATAATTGTGGCTGCCCCCGTCAGACAATTTCCTTTTTATGTAAATGTGTTTGCACACAGATTCAGTTGGTGTTCCAGGAGAGCTTTCTTGCTCCTGAGTCTTGCTCTTCACTCATCTTGCCCATATCCAAGGTGACAGCTGTTAATTTTTATTTCTTACCACAAACTCGTGCTTTTCAAAGACCTATCTGGGTTTGCCTGAGGTGAGAAAAGGAGTTGGATTCAACCAGGATGGGTGCAGGAGGACAGTTAAATATTCCAGGGATAATGTGTGTCTTTTAACTTCCAGACACTCACTGAGCTCTGCCTAACTGAGTAATGCAGTAATGGAAAGAAAGATTTGAATTAGGGGGAATGTCTGTGCTGATAACCCCAAAGTTCCCACAGGTAACATGGAAGAATATTCAGTGCAGTAAATTTTGCAGGAAACAAGGTTATGGCTCCCACCACTGACACCCACACCCTCCCCAGACACATCCATGCTGCCTCTGCTCCAAATTGCTGCCAGATTATCCCAAAAGAGAATAACCTACAGCTGAGTGATCAGAACAATTGCCTGAGACTTTGAAATCCTTAGTTCACATCGTTGCCTGGACTGTAAAATAACCTGTGGAAGTAAACACAGAGGAGAACAATAGAAGGAACCGAAAGCCATCAAAAAAGCACAGGAATGCCCACAGAGGGAAAACAGCAAAGAATGTGGAGTCTATCAAGTTAAAGACAGAGAAGCAAGCCACAGCCAAACCTGTGGGGGAAGTGGAGGTTTTACAGAAAGTAGAAATGAGTCTTGGATTAATGCCCAGAGCAGAGGCTCCCAAAACTCAGTCGGAGTTTGGAGCAACCTGGCAAAATCACAGAATCATAGAATCAAGCCATGGAATGGGTTGGATTGGAAGGGTTTTTAAAAATAATCTCTTTCTAACCTCCTCTTCCACAGGAAGGGAACATCCACTGTCCCAGGCTGCTCCAAGCCCCAATGTCCATCCTGGCCTTGGACACTGCCAGGGATTCCAGGGGCAGCCACAGCTGCTCATCCTGTGCCAGGGCCTGCCCACCCTCCCAATTCCTTCCCAATATCCCATCTGAACTGACCCTCTTAGTATCAACAAATTAATCCCAACAAATCACCAGGACTGCACCCATGGCCGGTGGAGGAGCTCAGATGCACAACATCTGCCTTGTTCAAACCATTGCTCCCAGTGGCCTCAGCTCCAGAGAAAGTTAATAACATATTTTAGAAATATTATTTAGAAAGGGCTCTAGCAGAATTCAGAGATTTCCAAAGAGCAGCTTCATTAGGAGTCTTGGGAGAGAAACAATGATATGATGTGATACAGCTGTGATTTATCACCGCCGGCCACACGGCAGCTGTGATTCCCAAACCTGCTGCTGGTGAAGGTGACAGGTGGGAAGTGGCAACCCAGGAGCACCTGGATTTCCCAGGAGTTTTAACAGGACTGCCCTGAGTGCCTCTTAGAGGAGCTGAAGTGTGGGAACAGAGAGTCACACAGAAAAACAAGGAAGGTGACAATTTGTTACACAGGCTCTCCAGGGCAGTGGTCACAGCCCCAAGGCTGCCAGAACTCAGAGGGTTTGGACAATGCTCTCAGGCACAGGGTGGGATTTTGGGATGTCTGTGCAGGGCCAGGAGTTGGACTTTGATGGTCCCTGTGGGTCCCTTCCCACACAGGATATTCCATGACTCTGTAATTCTTTTTTCAGTATTGGATCTATACAAGTGTTCAAAGCCTGATGGGAAAAAAGCAGAGTGTACTGTCAATATGATGAAATTAATATTTAGACATCTATCTCCTGGAAGCATTTAAATGCAAATACCCTTCTCAATCTGAAAACAGCAGAAATCCCTTGTATTGGTTTATATGATCAAGACAATTTTCAGAGTGGAAAGATCCAGGAACTTCCCCTCAAAAGAGAAGCTATGCCATTTCTAATCCCTTGAAGACTAGTCAGGAATGGGTTATTTAGCTCAATTCTTAAATTAAGGCAGTGCATATATATTTTTTCTCTCTCTCTCTCTCTTTTTTTTTATTTTTTTTTTTTTTTTTTAATCCCTAAACTCTCCCTGACAGATGGTCTCCTGCCTTTTAGTATCTCTAGTGATGGTAAGGCTAAAACCTTCCTTGGCAGCTTGTTCCATGGCTGAACTTTTCTTAAAGCTATAAAGGTTGGTTTGTACTTAAAACCTAAATCCTCCCTCCTGCCATTTAGATTAATTTGTTCCAGTCCAGCTATACCCAGTTTCCCTAATCTTATCTTGTAGGTCTCCTTTTCAACCCTTTCCGTTCTTTTTTTGTTGTTCTCCTTTGAACTCTGCCAATTTATCTGTGTGCCTGGAATGAAATGCAGCCATCCAGATGAAATGTACCCGGTGCCAGGCACAGCAGCAGAATTATCTCCACTATTTTACAAGTGACGAGCCCCTCACCACAAATTTACACGGCTTTTGGCATTTTTTGTGACAGCATTATTTTGCTGGCTTGTAGTCAGAACATCATTTCCCAAGAATGTGGAGCTGCTCTGTGATCTCTCTGGCTGGTCAGGATTTCACCTTTTTTATTTTTTTTTTCTCTGCAAAAGACTAGTCTGGCTGTAAAACATTTTTTTTTATAAATTTTACAATCCCCTTGCACTGGGATGACACAGAAATCTGGGTATATGTCTTTATCTGTAGCACTTTTTCCTTCAAATAAGGCAGGAATTGTAAGAGTTTCAATTTTTTTTTTTTTTGTGCTTTCCCATTTTCTGTTCCTAAATAATTAGAGTCAGGTGCAGAGGCTTCAATGATCTCTAAATCAACCTTTTTTGGAAACTCAGAAAAGGTTTCAATGACTTCCTATTTTATTCTGAAAAGTTAACTTGCCTTTACTGGTGATGACTAATTATTTGATAAGAAAAGTCTTCATAGCCACAGCTAAAAATAGCTCTTGAAATAAGCCTGAGGACTCTTGTCCCTCCTCAGTGCATTGTGATTTAATGATCTTTTCACAAAGGCCAAACTGATACTATTACTCATGTTCAGTGGTAGTTTCCAGCACGAATATTCCTGTAGAATAATCTTCAGGACTAATGTGACACAGGGAGGGGGTGTGAGCACATGATCTGTTGGCCTCATCAAGTACACAAAGTACAGTGACTTTCTGTGCTGGGTTTGCAGATCTTGGCAAAATTATATCCCTGTATTTCTTGAGCCGTTGTTATTTCTTGTTGGGAGCCAAACCTGTATTTAATAGAGTGAATTATTGGAAAAAAAAATACAACCAGCAGATGATGGCAATGATTAATAACAGAAACAATAATTATTACAGCAAGGGGAAAATTGACAGTTTTCCAGGAGACTGGCATCACAAGAGCAGCTGGTGACAAGACAAGGGGGAAGTGGCTTCAAACTGAAAGACAGCAGGTTTAGATTGGATATTAGGAAATAATTCCCCCTGTGAGGGTGGGCAGGCCCTGGCACAGGGTGCCCAGAGCAGCTGTGGCTGCCCCTGGATCCCTGGCAGTGCCCAAGGCTAGGCTGGACCGGGTTTGGAGCAGCCTGGGACAGTGGAAGGTGTCCCTGCCCACGGCAGGGGGTGGAATTAAAAGATCTGTAAGAACCTTTCCAACCCAAACCATTCCATGACTCCATGATCTCTCCAAAATACATTTAATTCAGGCCACCCACACAAGCCACAGTGACACTTTATGTGGCAGGGGCAGAGCTGTCAGTCTCCCTCCAGCTGTGACCAAACCCAGCTGCAGTGGCAGCAAATTGTCTCCCCTGGCACCAGGGACATTTCTGGCCACGTCCCTGCTGTGCTGTGCCCCTGCCCAGGGCTGGCACCATCCCACTTTCCCCACCTCTGCACAGGGGATGCAGTGTCAGCTCCCCACTTTCAGGATACAGCAGTGCCCTTTAGGCACTCCTCTGTTTGTGTCAAATCTCCTATTATCAGGTGTTTTGACAAAACTCACACCGGTCCTGCAAACCTTGAGGTGGAGCCTTTTAGGGGCTGATGGGGGGCACATACCTGCCTGCCTGGCTGGGTGACCTGAGCAGGTAAATCTCGTTGCCAAAACACCAAAAAAAGGCCAAAATAGGCATCAGCATCAGAGCTTTGAGCTGATCAGCCACGGGGCTGTGGAGTCACCACCGTGCCCTGAAGCCCAGAGCAGCCCCAGCATCAGGGTACCACTCTGTCAGGGCAGAGGATGGAGTGGTGGGAGATGGCAGCAGAGCCCGGGAGCAGGGAAGGGGATTTCTGCCGTGGAAAGGGAAGGGTTTTGGAAGAGGTGAAGGGGACAGGTGTAATAGCAGCTCTTTCAGGGGGAGGCACGGGGTGTGGGCAGAGAACGCTGGCAGGAAGGGTGGGTGGAGCGGGGAGGGTGGCAGGGATAGGAGGTGATTGCCGAGGAGCTGCAGCTCCTCATTTCCCACTCACTCTCGTGCTGATGGGGTGAATTGCTTCAGAGAGCTCCCCTTCAGTTATGTAAAACCAGTGGTGTTGTCTTCAGGGGTACCTGGGCAGCAGTGCTGAGGTATTGCAGTGTGCCCAGGTTATGCAAGGCAGCAGCTGAGGATCACAGCTGTGCAGTGGAAATTCTGGCAGAGTTAAAAATAAAAGCCTCAGTGTTTGATCAGCCAGCCTGTAGTTTGCCCTCTAGACTTCCCCCTGACATATGGTGCCTACAGCCTCTGGAGAGCACCCAAACCACTTCTTGCATCCAGGGCTTAGAAAGTGAATTGGGAGACATCATCTGTGGAGAAATTAAAATCATTGTTTGCAGGGAAAGCAATTTTATTCCGCTAGAATTCTTGTGCCATCAATGTTCCCCTGTTCACAAAGGCCTTTTCTTTACAAAGGATTAGCCAAGGCAATCAATTGTTTTTATCTGGTAAATGAAAATGAATAAAATGCAATTTGGATGTAAGTAAACAGAAAAGTCATTTTCCACTCAGCATTAGCTCACATCTCAATGGACATTAGCCCCGGGTTTAGTGAAAGACAGGTTATTGCCTGGGACATTGGGATTTTAGTGGAATGGAACACAAACTCCAGTTTATTGACATCTGCTGCATAGCAAAAAGATGGATGATTAGTTCCTCTATTTCTAGTCTTTTTCAGAACTGCTGTGTGGATGCCCACAAGGGGAAAGCTTGGATTATGCATCATATTCTTCATACTTTTATACAGAAGAAGTTAATGGTCCTTTCACAGAAGCACTTTCCATTAATACAAGTTTTCTTGGCATCAGAGAGCTACCTGCTTTTGCTTCCTCCTCACAGATGTACATGACTTAGTGCCTGTCATCTGAATTAAAAGTCCATTATCTTGATTCTGTGCTGCACATTGCAATTGTAATCCTGCACACTTTGTAGTCAATAGTACTAATTTTCAATAGTATTCTTAGTTTAGAGCTGCCAAAGCTTCAAGGACTAGCAACAAAGCAAGAAGTAAAAGTAAAAAGAATAAAGGAAATCCTGAAAGTTATCCAGCGAGGAGGGGAAATTCTCTTGGTGACAATTTTTTTTTTTTTTTTTTTCCCTGCACAGAAACAGATAATTCTCTTTTGAGGAACAAACCCCCAAACGGTAAACATCCCTTTTTCATCTGCACAGCATTCCCTTCAGTGCCAGTGCACAGTCAGAGCTCAGGCTCACGTGCAGGGATGAGCAGCTGCCTCCCTGGGTGCACCAGCATGACATAAACCTTGTTCCTGCCCTTGATTTTGATTTTCCTCAGGTGCCACCTCAGTGCAGGGCTGCAGCACCAGGGAGGATGTGCTCCATAAAGGTGAGATACAACTCCTGGAGCTGCTTCCCCACTCCTGGTGCTGAAAGTTATCTCCTCAGAATTTATCACCTCAGCCTCCCTTGCTCAGGAGGGAAGGAGGCTTCAAGATGTGCCAGGGGAGGTTCAGGCTGGGCATCAGGAGGAATTTCCTCTGAAATTCAGGTCTTCCAGCTGAAGGGATTGTTAAACATTGGGACAGATGTTTAGGGTGGCAGTGGATTCCCCATCCCTGGAGATGTCCAAGGACGTGGCACTCAGTGCTCTGAGCTGGTGACAGGGTGGGGATGGGTCACAGCTTGGACTCAGTCTTGGAGGTGTTTTCCCACCTAAATAATTCTGGGGCTCTGTGACTCTGCAGGCACAGGGGGGCAGACCTTGGGCTGCTTTGGTGAGTTGTGCTGTGTTCCCACCCAGCCAGACCTGAGTGAAATTGTAACGTATTATACAAAACAGGTCAGAGGTGAAAGAGTTTTTAAGAATGAGTCTATACATATTAATCATCATAATAATTGTGCTGATAATGATGCCTTGTTTGCTCCAATGCATTCAACAAATGATTAATAAAGCAATTAAGAGGGCCTTCAGGGCTCAAAGAGAGGAGGGAGATATTGAAGTATGAATCCCCCTGGGCCAAATCCATACAGGCCCAGGAGTGCCCAGAAATGTGAGGATTGAATTAGAACCTTCAGAGAAACTAAGATGCATAAATCCACACAGACATGAGGTAGAAATGCAAATTTAGTTTTAAATAAACAGAGGATTTTAAGTGCCTGTATTAGCTACTAAGAGAAGCCCTAAAACTTTGTTTAAAATTCAACAGCTTTGCCTTTTGTAAAGATAGATAAACTCTAGACATAATGAAAATAATGTAGCCCTGCTAAAACATCACCACATTCATTAGCCTTGCTAAAACATTCCTCCCCTCTCTAGGAGAAGGAAATACAGGTGACCTCATCCCTGATGAGTCACAGCTGTGTTAATTACCCAATACAATTTCACCCCGATGAGTCACAGCTGGATCCAATGAAGGTAAGTGCAATAAAAGGGAGTGGGTTGGGGGGGAAGGGGCATGGAGGAAGAATCTTGAGTGAGAAAAGCAGGAAGAATAATAAGAATCCTGGGGAGAGAGCACCCCTGCTATGAGGTCAGTCTGGGTGTGCAGTACAGCCTGTTGTTGAAACCTGCAGTCAGAGTCTAGCTGGGTACAAGCCTGCAGTCAGAGGCTGCAAACTACTCCCTGCAGTCACAGTCTAGCTGGGTAAAAGCTGCAGTCACAGTCTGCACACCAATCCCTTCAGTCAGAGTTTAGCAGGAAATAACCAGCAGTCAGAGGCTGTGAGGGAAACTTCCAGTAGGAGCTGCTGCAGCCAGAGTCAGTGAATGGTTGGAGTCAGGGTGGCTGAGCTGTAAAGAGGAATAAACCAAGACCCTTTTCATGCTGTGATAAACAAGAAGTCTGTGTCTTGGCTCATTTCCACCCTCTAACAAGAGGGCTGCTGCAACAACCCTCTGTGTGTGTGGAAGCCACTGCTTCATCCAAAAGGATAACTAATCAGAAAAGCTTGACGACGTCCCCACCTGTTTGCCACTTCTGGAGTGTCCTTCTCCCTCTCTGCCATGGTAAGATCTGACAATGAGCAGGTGCTGGATCTGGCACTTGCAAAACGCCACTGAAAAATGTTTTGCAGCTCAGGAATATAAAACCTCATGGCCAAGGAGGACTTGTGCACACAGAAAATAAAAATTGGTTTCTCAGCTCTTCCAGGCTTTCAGGGCATGCCTTAGTTATCGTGGCATGAGCAGGCATGCACTTGGGTTGCTTATTCTTTGTCCTAGCAACCGAATTTTGCTCTCAATTTTCCTGCTGCTTCCTGCTAAAGCATTCCCAGCTGAAAAGCTTTTCTCCTGATACACTACAGAAGGCTTGATTGGGTTGCTGGAGTCAACATTAGTATTTTTAGACAATGGTCCACAGCCTCTGATGCAAATCAACTTTAAAAGGTTACTTTTGTTTGTGTCCTTTAGGCTATTCTGTTCCCTCTTGTAACTCCCTTTTCCTGTGCTCTGTCAGCAGAGATATTCTTTAGGTGAGATCATTAGTCACGGCCACTTAATTCCTTTTGCCTGTCTCTTCTCTGACATAAAACCTGTTGATTCCCACTGAAAAAAACCTCTGATCTGTTGGCTGTTAGGAACTTTTGTATTTGTGAGCCTAGGAGTTAAGTATTGTTATAAAATCTACTTTCCAATCTGATAATTTCTTGAAAAAAACCCAAATCAAAACCCAGTCATTTTTGTTTCCCCCTTAAAATATCAGTCAAATTAAAACAAAAGCAGGACTCGCCCAGCTTATGTAGCTGCATTGCACTTCAGACTGTATTTTTGTGCATTATTAAGTTTACTGAAGTCTCAGGGGATGAAATTTGCAAAAGCAAGTACCATTTAAAGTCATTGGCACTCGTGCACTTTAATCCCCTGGGTGCTTTTGCAAATCTTTCACAGGCTGTGTAAATGTGCCATATTCAACTGCAGCAAGTCCGTGATGGATGAGGCTTCTGCCAAGCAGGGAGATTTAGCAGAGCCTCTCTTCATCGTGCATTTCACTGTTATTAACAAGCTCTCACCTAGAGCGAAATAAATCTGACTTAATTTGCACCAGCTTCCAGTTATTAGCCATCCATTTGTAAATATAGCTGCAGTGACATCTGATTGTTTTTTGATATGTCTGTTGCATCAGAAACAAAGCCAAACAAATGCTGTCTGGTTACATATCAGCATCTATTATCTGCTGTGCAGAGAGAGTTTGGAGGAACAGAACCTTTTCCTGGAGCTGAAATTCCCTTTTTTGGACAGCAAACCAAGCTGACCCACTGCCTATTTAGGCCCTTCCTCAGGTTTTAGTCTGGCTTCCAACCCTTGAAAGTGTCCAGCCTCCTTCTGCAGCAAAATCACCTCAGTTTGGTGAGATGGACGGGAGTTTATCCCACTTCCAGATGGAGCTGATCTGATCCACTGCTCCTTCCTTAGTGACATCGAGCATCCACATTCATTGCAGCAGGGTTTATGTTAGAAATGCTCATGTGATACCAGAGGTAAATAGTTAAGAGACTGGAAAGTCACAGTTAATGGAGATTTGGAGGCACATCCAACAAATCCCTCTGCGACAGGGGCTAGGTGCTGGAGGTGGATTCCTTGCAAGGCAATTTTCACCAAAGCTGGGAAAAAATGGAGAATTAGTAAATGATGCTGAAGACATCACTTTTAATGAGGATGTGAGGCTGTATTATATAACCCAGGGTATTTATGACTTCACGGCAATTTAGGGATTTTTCATTCTGCAGTCAGAAATTGGTTGGGAGTCATAACTGAGAAATTGACAATTTTTACAGGATCCTTCTTCCTCTAACCTGAAAAGAAAGAAAGAACAAGAGCACATTGCTACAGCCTGACACTGACATAGCCTGATCACTTCTCTGATTAGCTAAGGCCAAATATTTCAGAGAAATCTGTTTCTCGCCTACGTGCAGTCAACCAAGTTAATTGATCTAAGAGAGGTTTCTTTCTAAATACCCTATTCAGCAGAATAGCTGTGTTATTCTCCCACTTAGTGCAACATGAGAGGTTCTGGATTCAGCTGAAGTTTTAGAAAAGTGCACTGCACCTCTGCTACCTTACCTTGGTACGAGCTGCTAAAATAAGAAGCAAGTTGCAGCCTCTGAGGTTAAAAATTCTTTTTTTCTCTCTTTTTTTCCCTGTTGTTGGTGGGGTTTTCTATTTTATTTTTTTTTTTTTTAACTGGAATAGTTTCAAGAGTCATGTAATTTCTCCTAGAAAAAAAATGAGAAGCCACCTCTTAAAACTCTGCTGAGATGTTGATGGAAGTTGGCTGTCCTTGTTCTTCATTAACAAAGCAATTGAACTAGTTGGGATTTTTTTCTGGGCACTGGTCTGTGCCCCTTGTCTTTTATCTTGGAACTGTGCACTTGGTAAAGCCAGAGTGAGGAGAAAAGCAGGGGTAATACCTTTCCTTAGCTGTGGTATTTAACTTCAGACCTGGCAGGATTATCTAGTTAAGCTTATTAACTGAACTGTCAGTCAAAGCACAGGTTATTTTCAGCTCTTTTTTTTTTTTTTTTTTTTTTTTTTTTTTTTTTTTTTTTTTTTTTCTGGACAATCAATCAATTAAAGATGATACCAGCTCAGAGATATGAGGGTATGAGGGTTTTGGCCAGGGCATCCAATTGTGTTGAGCTCCAGATATTGCCCATTTGGGCACAAACACATGGACATTTAAAGAATTCTGGGCGATAAAAGCATTTTGATTTGGTATTTTGATTCAGCTCAATTTTAGGGGAAACTAAGAGAGCTTCTGCCTTTCTTGGATGAAAAATAGGGGATCTGGTGGAGTATGTTTCCCTTAGCATCCCAAGATGACCTTTTTTCCTGAATTTTCCTGTGGCAGTGACAATCTAAAAGTCAGTTATTAGAACTTAACTTTCTTGTCTGAGATATTATGTAAGTTCAGAGTAGCTGTGATGCGTATTTGTATTTCATAACCATTTCTTGAAACTTCTTTGCATGTGTGAGCGAAGCCTAAGCCTTAAGGGATTTAATATTTAGCATATTTCTGCAATCTGGCAAGGTCATCTCTCTGCTGATATATTTGAGTTAGGAATTTACACAGTAAATGCCACAACTATTAAGTGTGAGAGAAAGCAAGAGTCCTGAAAAATTAAGACGTTTGAAAATAGAACCTGACCTTCTCTAGTACAGGATTCCTGATGCCCTCCCCACACCCTTTACTTAATATTTCAGTTCCCATCACACATGGTACAAACAAACATAAATCAATCAGGAGTTTTCCCCCGTTTGCAGACGTCAACAGTTTTCAAAGTGACCTTTTTTCCTTCCTCCCGAAACAACTTCGAACAGGGAATGAAAATTCCCCTCCCAGAAATCAAAATGTGAATCCAGCTACTGGAGAACAAATGTGTGGCAGTGAATTAAATCATTTTACGTGGCTTTTTTAGAGAAGTTTTGCTCTTCTGAACTTTTCAGCTGTACATTGTTGCAATTTAACCTTCAGCTAATGTACTGTGTCAAACTTCAGCACGTACAAGATGAAATTGTTCTAATTATAAGATTGTCATCGTTTTAAAAAAATCTGCATTTGCCCATCTGCATCTTCACCGTCTTCAAGAGGCTGAAGAGTCACAACTTAGCAAATATAAATTAACATTAAAGAGTCATTTGCTGTATCTGCAGAGCATTTTCAGTTTCTTTGTGCTCTCCTGTGCAGAGCTGAGCCCTCTGTGCCTCAAAGTTTCTCCTTTGTTAAGGCTGACAGGAGCAATCTGCTGGCAGGGAGGGAAACGTGACAGAAACCTCCTGTCCTGCCTTCTTTAAAAGTTAAACTCCTGTCTCAGACAGAGCGTGGTTGCTGTTGCTGCAGTGCCTGAGATAAACAAGCACTCAGAAACTCCCTTTTCCATCTGAAAAGGGACGAGGGGATCTCTTCAAAAGTTGAATTTAGTGCCACCAGCTGCACATCAGCACACGAGGCCCAGCCAAGACAGTTCCATGGTGCCACAGTGTAAGTGTTTGCAAACAGTGCTGACTGTCCACTTCAGTCTTGGAAATATTTATGCAGACCTATTCCCCATTGAAATAACTGCACACCAAACTCTGGGAACATTTTGGTTTGGCTTTAACTTGAGCAGTGACCACACCGAGCTCCACTCTCTTCAACGAGTCCATGCTGCCTTCCTCAGTTGACACGTTGTTGGCAATGCAAGGAACACACTTTTTAGCAAGGTTTTTGTTTTTTAAGGTGTGCAGAGTCTTGGAAAACAACCTTTTCTCATTATCTAATTAAAAAGATGAGATCAAGCCTGGACAACACCAGGCTGTATTTTTTATGGTGCAGCACTCGTGTTGCCTTTTGTGTTCCCACATTTCTAGGCAACAAAAAGGGGGTTGGAATGGTTCTCCCAGGCCCTGCTGAATCTCTGCTGCTGAGCTGCTCTGCAGGCTGGCAATCCCCGCTCTGGTTCAGCACCACGCCAAGGAGCTGTCAATGGTTTCAGCTGGAGCAGTGCTGAATCTCAGGGCTGCGCTCTGCTCTGCCATGCAAACCTGGCCACCTGCAGGAGCTGCAAAGCCCCTTCTCCTTCCTGGAGGTGCTGCTTGCCCCACTGATGGGCCATTACTGCTTTTAAAAGTCATGCACCAACGACTGTAAAAGTTTTTTTACAGTCACAGTACAGGAAAGGATGTAGCTTGACCAGCTGACATAAATAAATAAATTCTAGATTCAAAATTAGACAGTGCCTGTGCTGACTGCTCTGCATCCCTTGTGTGCTGGACTAACAAGTGGCTCCAGATGCTTTGCCACATACAGAGAGTATTTATTGCCTGAAAAAAAAGAGAAAAAAAATTATGGGATAAATTGATCATCAAACAGCAAGGCACAGTAAAATGCCAGAGCAATCCTAGCCTGGCCTGCCAGGATAAAGCTGGCAGGTGCTTGAGCAAACTGCAATCTCCTGGAACATGATTAAAATGTTTGCTCTTTGGAGTTGCAGTCCTTGTGGTGGCTGAAGGCATATTTATATAAATTAATGGAAATACTGATGATTCTTTGGTGGCAATATGTAAATTTTTTGTGATAACATCCCAGAATTTGTTCTCAAGCAATGATGTCATTTGGGGGAAACAAAGCAGCATGTGGTGGCCAGCTCAGGCACTCAGGAGGTGGAGAGAAACATTTTTCAAGGACATTTAGTGGCAGAACAAGAGGAAACTGCTCTGAAAGAGGGCAGGTTTAGATGGGATATTAGGGAAAAATTCTTTTCTGTGAGGCCCTGGCACAGGGTGCCCAGAGCAGCTGTGGCTGCCCCTGGATCCCTGGCAGTGCCCAAGGCCAGGTTGGACATTGGGGCTTGGAGCAGCCTGGGACAGTGGGAGGTGTCCCTGCCATGGCAGGGGTGGCACTGGATGGGCTTTGAGGTCCCTTCCAACCCAAACCATTTCATGATTAGAGGGGAGGGAAGCTCTCACCATCACCCTCTGGCCCATCCCAGGTCCCTGCCCCTCTCTGGCTGTTGTTCCAGTGCTCCACCAGCCCCAGGCTCAGCAGCAGGGCATGGCAGAGGCCCCAGGGGCCATGAACCCACCACCCCTGTCCCCCCTGCTCCCTTCTGCCTAAGGGCTTCTTGTCAGAGCCAGACTTCATCCCTGTTCATCCAAAGTTAAACCTGGGGCAGGAAGTCTGCTTCCAGCATGGCAGAAAGCAGGTGTCCTTCTTTAGCCCAGCCTGGGGCTCCAATACACAATTCCTGGGGAAGCAGAGGGTTTACCTGTTTAAATAACTCCATTTTGAGCTTTTTCCTTTGCTGCAGTACTTCTTTAGTCCCAATATTGAGGTAATCCATGTTCCTCAGGGAGGAAAAAGAAAAAGAGGCAATTTGATATAAAATGACAGCAATTCCACACAGTTTGGACTTTCATAAAGGTGAGATTTTTTTTTTCCTTTTCTCCTTCTCTCCTCATCTAATTCTCATCTCTGCTCAGCTTTTGGCCCCATTTTGTCCTGCCAGAAGAGCTCCTCCATCCCTTTTGTGCCTTCTGCCAGCTCTGCACTGTCCCTTCCTTTCCTGTGCCACAATTTGATAAAGTCATGACATTAATTACTGAGCAAAACCACGTTTCTCTCTATGGTGAGTAATTTCTAGAAAAACCACTTTCTATCTAGCAAGCATTCTTCTGCCACATATGTCCCTGCCTGTTTGAGACTCCAGGAAAACCAGCCCCAGGCAGTGTTTAAAATCCTCATTCAGCTGTAATTTATATCTGCAGCTCCAGGTACTTAAAGGCAATTTTTGCTTCCATCAGCTGTGGAAGGAGTAGGATGATATGAGAAAGCACAGAGATGCCTCTTCTGAATTTCACCAAAAACCCTGACAGAGGTCATCTTTGCTGTGCCTGCAGCCGGTGTTTCACACGAGCTGTTTGCTGAAGGACAAGCAGAGGGAAAAACCCTTAATTGCAATCCACACTGGCTGGTTTCTGTCAGCAGAGCTCCATCACTGCAGGCAGCACCCAGGGAGGGGGACCTGCTGCAGCCCCAGCTGTTGAGCTGCTCCTTCCATCAGCTTATTAGCAAGGTTCCCTCGACAGCCTTCCCCCATTTTTGCCTTCCTTTGTTCTGTTTTGTGGGATGAGGGGATCAGAGAATGGTTTGGTTTGGAAGGGAACTTAAAGATCATCTTGTCCTAACATCCCTCCTGTGAGCAGGGACACCTTCCATTATCCCAGGTGGCTCCAAGCTCCATCCAGCCTGGCACTGGACACTGCCAGGGATCCAGGGGCAGGCACAGAATCCCTGGGCAACCTATGTCAGTGTGTATTGGTTTAGGATAAATTAGGGGGAGAATCTCTAAAAGGGAGTCCCCTCAAACAAACCTCCACCACCCCTCCCCCCCAGCCCGGGGTTGGGAAGGAAATTCTTTGGAGGAGGAATAAGTGGAAAAAACCGGTTTTATTGACAAATGAACAAAATTCTCCCCACCCCGAGTGGAACGAAAGGCGCAGGATTACTCAGGGGGAGGGCTCCAAGCTTCTTTGGCGGGCTCCGGGTCTTCTCCGACGTCTCGGGTCAGATCAGTTCCAGAGCCGGTCCTGTCTTGGGGGGGGGCGGGGGGGGGGGGGGGGGGGGGAAGGGAAAAAGAGGGGGAAAGAAAAAAACGGAGAGCAGGCAGCAGCGGCAGCAGCGGCAGCGGCAGCAGCAGCAGTAGCAGCAGAGGCAGTGGAAGCCAAGCAGCAGAAGAGCTGAAGCAGCCAAAGCCAAGCAAGCAGCACAAGCAGCAGCTGAAGCAGCGGCAGCCAGAAGCAGCTCTGCTCGGGCAGCAAAAGCCCCGCGAGCAAAACAGCGCTGCTAAGACATAACAAAAACAGTCCACTGATATGGGATAGAGGCACTGTCAACCCAGAACATTCCACCCCTTATCCCATATAGTGGACGCACAATAAAACTTTCATCTCACTTACTCAAACCTTAGACACTTACACATTTCCATCCATTTTACTTGCTCAGACCTTTGACACTTACACGTTTCCTTCTGACATATGAGTCTTACCCCACATTCAGATCTCCCTGAGGTACACATCGTGCTGTTCCATCTTTCTGCATTATCCACCAGGTATAACCCGGTCCTTGAGCAGAGACAACTCCACGGATGGGTTTGCCTGTACTCGAGGTAGGGTTGATCCACACTGTCTTTCCCAACAAATCTCTAACATGGGCCACTGGGACTTTATCTCCATCTACTACATTACGGAGCTGAGACTCAGCAGGACCCGCTCGGTTGGTAGAACCTCGGGTGTTAACTAACCAAGTGGCCTTTGCTAAATGCTGCTCCCAGTTCTTTAAGGACCCCCCTCCCAATGCTTTCAGGGTGGTTTTTAACAACCCATTGTACCGCTCCACTTTGCCTGCAGCTGGTGCATGGTAGGGAATATGGTACACCCACTCAATGCCATGCTCCCTAGCCCAGGTTTTAATAAGATTATTTTTAAAATGAGTCCCATTGTCTGACTCAATTCTCTCGGGCGTACCATGCCTCCAAAGGACCTGCTTTTCAAGGCCCAGGATGGTGTTGCGGGCTGTAGCATGAGACACAGGGTAGGTTTCCAACCATCCCGTGGTGGCTTCTACCATGGTCAGCACATGGCGCTTGCCTTGGCGCGTTTGAGGCAGTGTGATGTAATCAATCTGCCAGGCCTCCCCATACTTGTACTTAGACCAGCGCCCTCCATACCAGAGGGGCTTCATCCGCTTGGCCTGCTTGATGGCAGCGCACGTCTCACAGTCTCGGATAACTTGAGAAATGCTGTCCATGGTTAGATCCACCCCTCGGTCTCGTGCCCACTTATAGGTGGCATCTCTGCCCTGATGACCTGAGGCATCATGGGCCCATCGAGCTAAGAACAACTCTCCTTTGTGCTGCCAATCTAAGTCTATCTTAGACACCTCTATCTTTGCAGCCTGATCTACTCGCTCGTTGTTCTGGTGTTCCTCATTAGCCCGACTCTTAGGGACATGAGCATCTACATGACGGACCTTCACATGTAGCCTCCCTACTCTGGTGGCAATGTCCTTCCACTCATCAGCAGCCCAGATTGGTTTTCCCCTACGCTGCCAGTTAGCCTTTCTCCACCTTTCCAGCCAGCCCCACAGAGCATTAGCTACCATCCACGAATCGGTGTAGAGGTAGAGCTTTGGCCACTTCTCTCTTTCAGCGATGTCCAGGGCCAATTGAACAGCTTTGAGTTCGGCAAGCTGGCTTGACCCACCTTCTCCTTCAGTGGCTTGTACAACTTGTCTCGTGGGGCTCCACACAGCTGCTTTCCACTTCCGGTTCATCCCTACGATGCGACAGGAACCGTCAGTGAAAAGAGCGTAGCATGCTTCTTCTGCTGGCAGTTGGTTATATGGTGGAGCTTCTTCAGCCCGGGTTACCTGCTCTTGTTCTTCTTCCTCGGTGAGACTGAAATTCTCAGCTTCCGGCCAGTTGGTGATCACTTCCAGAATCCCAGGGCGATTCAGGTTTCCAATACGGGCACGCTGAGTAAGGAGGGCGATCCATTTGCTCCAGGTGGCGTCAGTGGCGTGATGGGTGGAGGGAACCTTTCCCTTAAACATCCATCCCAGCACCGGTAGTCGGGGTGCCAGGAGGAGCTGTGCTTCCGTGCCAATCACCTCTGAGGCGGCTTGAACTCCTTCATAGGCAGCCAAGATCTCCTTCTCCGTGGGAGTGTAATTGGCTTCAGCCCCTCTGTAGCTTCGGCTCCAGAATCCCAGTGGCCGGCCTCGAGTTTCACCTGGCACCTTCTGCCAAAGGCTCCAGGACGGACCATAGCTCCCAGCTGCAGAGTAAAGCACATTCTTTACCTCTGGTCCCGTCCTGACTGGGCCAAGGGCCACCGCATGAGCGATTTCCTGCTTGATCTGGGCAAAGGCGTGTTGCTGTTCTGGACCCCAGTGGAAATCGTTCTTCTTGCGGGTAACCAGGTACAGAGGGCTCACAATCTGGCCATACTCAGGGATGTGCATCCTCCAAAAGCCTATGGCGCCTAGGAAAGCCTGTGTTTCCTTTTTGTTGGTCGGTGGGGACATGGCGGTGATCTTATTGATGACTTCTGTGGGATCTGACGCCGTCCATCTTGCCATTTTACTCCCAGGAACTGGATCTCTCGGGCAGGCCCTTTGACCTTGCTCTTCTTGATGGCAAAGCCGGCTTCCAGGAGAATCTGGATAATCTTCTGTCCTTTCTCAAACACTTCCACTGCCGTGTTTCCCCACACAATGATGTCATCAATGTACTGTAGATGTTCCGGAGCCTCACCCTTTTCCAGTGCAGCCTGGATCAGTCCATGGCAGATGGTGGGACTGTGCTTCCACCCCTGGGGCAATCGGTTCCAGGTGTACTGCACCCCCCTCCATGTGAAGGCAAACTGGGGTCTGCATTCGGTTGCCAAAGGAATGGAGAAAAATGCATTGGCAATGTCAATAGTGGCGTACCACCTCGCTGCCTTGGACTCCAGCTCATACTGGAGCTCCAACATGTCTGGCACGGCAGCGCTCAGTGGTGGAGTCACTTCATTCAATGCACGATAGTCCACAGTCAATCTCCATTCCCCTTCAGACTTACGCACAGGCCAAATGGGACTGTTGAAGGGTGAGTGGGTTTTACTGACCACGCCTTGGCTCTCCAGCTCACGGATCAACTTATGGATGGGGATCACAGCATCTCGAGTCGTTCTATACTGCCGGCGGTGCACTACTGAAGTGGCAATGGGTACCTGTTGATCTTCCCCCTTCAGAAGTCCTACTGTAGATGGATCCTCAGACAGTCCAGGCAAGGTATTCAGTTGCTGGATGCCCTCCGTCATTACAGCTGCCACCCCAAATGCCCACCTGAGTCCCTTTGGGTCTTTGAAATACCCACTTCGGAGGTAATCTATGCCCAAAATGCATGGGGCCTCTGGGCCAGTCACAATGGGGTGTTTCCTCCACTCATTTCCAGTCAGGCTTACTTCTGCTTCTACCAGAGTAAAATCTTGTGACCCCCCGGTCACGCCAGCGATAGAGACAGACTCTACCCCTACATGTCTTGATGGAATTAATGTACACTGCGCACCTGTATCAACCAAAGCCTCATATTCTTGTGGTTCCGATGTGCCAGGCCAACGAATCCACACCGTCCAAAAAACACGATTTTCCCTAGCCTCTACCTGGCTAGAGGCAGGGCCCCTCTAAGCCTGGTTATCCTTCCTTCCTTGGGCATATGTCTTAGAAGTTCCTTCAAGGGGCTCGGACATGTCATCATCATCACACTTGGCAGTTCGGCTACGGGCAACTGGAGCTGCTTCCCTTCTAGTGGAACTTCCTCTCTGAGTCTTGCCTTCCTTCAATTCACGCACCCGTTGTGCCAAAGCAGCAGTAGATTTTCCATCCCATCTCCTCATGTTCTCTCCAGATTCACGCAGGAAAAACCACAACTCAGCTCGTGGGGTGTACTTCCTCTCCCCATCAAAGGTGCGCCTGCGTTGGATACCAGGGCCTCTAATTTGCACTGCTGAGATTTGGAGAAGGTCCTCTCTAATCTCCTCCCTAAGCTTCTTATGATTCTCCTCCAGCTTATCTTCTAGTTTCTGGAGACGTGTTTCCACTGCTGCGATTCTGGCATGTGTTGGGCCATGCACAGCATCTGCATATGCTCGGAGCTTCTTTGCCATATCAAGTACAGTCTCCCCTGTGTGCTCCCGCTTCATTACTGCTAAGGCAGAAGCATATTCTAATGGCCCAAGTCGTATAAGTTTTCGCCACATCACAGACGTACACGGTACCAAGTCTGGGTTCCTAATATTTATGTCATCAGAGAAGATCATCTCTGCCACTGCCATTTCCCTCAAGCGTTGAATCCCTTGTTCTATGGTCTTCCATGGGGTTTGCTGCATATAAAGATCATCTGCACACAGGTATCTTTCTGCCACACTTCCTAGGACCCGTACCCAGAGGCTGCGTGGATTAGCCTCTCTCATCATCTCTTGGTCGATGACTGGATCAAGTGACAGGGATCCCAAATGTCTCGCTTCAGTGCCATCCAGAATTGTAGCCTCTCCTGCGGCATCCCAAAGACGGACTAGCCAACTAATGATAGGTTCATCAGGTTGTCGCCTGTAATCCTTTCTTAGGCCCCGAAGGTCCTTCAGGGAAAAGGAATCAGTGTTGGCTTCTGATCCTGTGCCAGGTGCTTTGGCTTCGGATCTTGGTGAAGGTCCTTCTCCTGGGTCATCATCGTCCACTGGTCGGTCGGTTTTGTGTGTATGCTTCTTTGCTGGAGCAACTGCCAGGGGCTTAGGCTTACTGTCAGGTTCTATCTTAGCTGCTGGCTTCACAACTGGGGTGCTGGCTGCAGACTTAGCGACTGGGGCAGCTGTTGATTTACGTTCCTGCCCCCCTGCCTCCATCTGCTGCCCTACAGTATCTAGCAGTGTACGATAAACATATGCCAAGGCCCAGCTCACTGCAATAATCCTTTTCTCTTTAGTATTACCATAACACTTCTCTCTCAAATACTTGGCCACCTCAGCCGGGTTCTGAATTTGTTCAGATGGGAAGTCCCAGGCTATAGGATCAGAGAATTCTTTTAAAATTTGGCCCATGTCTTCCCATTTTCCACTCCAATCAAGATTTCTTCTACTTGGCTTTTCCCTTACATCAGAGGTCTCATTAGCTCCTTTGGAAATCTCAGCTCTCAATTTACATAAACTGCAGACAGTATAGAGGAAGCTTACTAAATTAAATGCCAGAAAGATGGTTTCCTTTACACTCAGAGAGAACTGAACATTCTCTAATAGAGATATAAACAATTCTGAGGAGAAGAGGGAAAACAGAGGCTGAAAGTACTCTGCCCCTGCCCCTGCTTCTCTTGTCACAAACTGAGTACCTAACCATAACAACGAACCATCAAGTGTATTTACAGCCTTCCTGTAAATCATTACAAACAAGCCTAGCCCAATGAATATTCTGACTAGTGCCCCACGGCTACATAAACTACGTATTAGGAGCAATACCAGAGCTATTTCAGGATAAGGAAATAGCCCTAGGTACCACAAAGGTAGTAACACCTCAAAAAACCCTAGGGACCAGAAATATTGGCAGGCTTTCACCCCGAATGACATTATGAGTTCACAAAAAACCATCCCGATACACCCACAAAACAATCAGAACCACCAATATTATTATTAAGGTTTTTTCCACTTTCTTGGGTTCGTTTTCCCGGCCAATGCACCAAAAAGTGTATTGGTTTAGGATAAATTAGGGGGAGAATCTCTAAAAGGGAGTCCCCTCAAACAAACCTCCACCACCCCTCCCCCCCAGCCCGGGGTTGGGAAGGAAATTCTTTGGAGGAGGAATAAGTGGAAAAAACCGGTTTTATTGACAAATGAACAAAATTCTCCCCACCCCG
Organism: Phylloscopus whistleri; assembly: GCA_017589585.1. Classification (NCBI taxonomy): domain Eukaryota; kingdom Metazoa; phylum Chordata; class Aves; order Passeriformes; family Phylloscopidae; genus Phylloscopus; species Phylloscopus whistleri. The sequence goes on along the minus strand of JADMLD010001460.1, from coordinate 1,740 downwards.
AGTGGAACGAAAGGCGCAGGATTACTCAGGGGGAGGGCTCCAAGCTTCTTTGGCGGGCTCCGGGTCTTCTCCGACGTCTCGGGTCAGATCAGTTCCAGAGCCGGTCCTGTCTTGGGGGGGGGCGGGGGGGGGGGGGGGGGGGGGGAAGGGAAAAAGAGGGGGAAAGAAAAAAACGGAGAGCAGGCAGCAGCGGCAGCAGCGGCAGCGGCAGCAGCAGCAGTAGCAGCAGAGGCAGTGGAAGCCAAGCAGCAGAAGAGCTGAAGCAGCCAAAGCCAAGCAAGCAGCACAAGCAGCAGCTGAAGCAGCGGCAGCCAGAAGCAGCTCTGCTCGGGCAGCAAAAGCCCCGCGAGCAAAACAGCGCTGCTAAGACATAACAAAAACAGTCCACTGATATGGGATAGAGGCACTGTCAACCCAGAACACAGTGTTTCACCACCATCCCAGGGAACACTTTATACCTCAGATCTGATCTAACCCTGCCCTCTGGCAGTGGGAAGCCAATCCCTGTGCCCTGTCCCTCCAGCCCTTGGCAATTGTCTCTCTCCAGCTTTCCTGGGGCTCCTTCAGGCCCTGCAAGGCCACCCTGAGCTCAGCCCAAAGCTTCTCCTCTCCAGGCTGAACAATCCCAGCTCTGCCAGCCTTTCCTCCCAGCAGAGCTGCTCCATCCCTCTGCTCATCCTGCTGCCTCCTCTGGGCTCTCTCCAGCAGCTCCACGTCCTCCCTGTGCTGGGTCCCAGGGCTGGGGCAGCTCTGCAGGTGGGGTCACACCTGAGGGGGCACAGGGGACAGAATCCCCCCTTCACTTGCTGCCTACACAGGGATGAGCCCAGGACATGGGGGTTTCAGGGATATTTCCCCCCTCTCACCCCCTCACCACCTCCAAGTCTTTCCTGGCAGGGCTGCTCCTGGTGTTGTCACCCCCAGCCCGTGTCCACACCAGCTCCAGCTGCAGCTCCTCAGACCACCTCTCAAAACCACATGAAATTCCCATGGATCCGCTGATTTCCCACCTTTAACCCTCTCTGGGAGGGTGAAACCCTCTCTGAGGGTGCTGAGGGCTCTCAGCAGCCCTGCCAGGAGAGGAGAGCGAGGGCCGGGCCTGACGAGGAGCGGCAATCGGCCCTCGGCCCTCACACACCCTTCCGTCCACATCAGCAGGAAACCTTTCACAATCCGGGTTTGTTTATTGCCTCAGCTAGCTAAAGGCCACGAGATGCTAATGCTAACGCCACGAGCACACTGCTGCCTCTTTCATTTATTTCAGCTAACTCCCGTGGATGGCATTTGGGCGAGCCAAACTGCCAGTTGAACTGGATTTGTTGTGCAGTTCGACGTAAAAAAACCGTGCTGGAAATAGATCTGCATTCAGAGGCACCTAATTAGGGAAAGCATCATGAGAGTCAATGCAAAATGTTTTCCAAGGCTCTGCATCTGTGCACCGTGCATCAGTCGTGCACTGAGGCTGCAATATCCATTTTCAAGCCTTTAAAGCCAATCTAAAGAGGAAAAAAACCCACTCTGCCAGCCTGCCTTGGTGAAGGAAAGAGCAAACCCCGTGTTTTTAGTGCTTGAGCATCCATGTGTAAACTTCCTCAGCAAAATCAGGAGGGAAAAAGGAGGAGGAAACAGGAAGGAGGGTTTGCAGGGTGTCTGTGCAATGTTTATTAGCCGAGAGCTGTGGTTTACAAATGCCCAGAGCACAATGCAAACATTGTTGGATATGCAAGGATACACCCAAAA
>JADMLD010001459.1:0-32099 GCA_017589585.1 Phylloscopus whistleri | reverse complement strand
TTTGGGGTCCCCCAGGTGAGTTTGGGCTCCCCAGGTGTGTTCCAGCCCCTCCAGGTGTATTTTTTGTCCCCCAGGTGTATTTTTCACCCCTCCAGGTGTGTTTTTCTCTCCCCCAGGTGTGTATTTGTGCCCCCCAGGTGTGTTTCTCACCCCCCCAGGTGTTCCCCAGGTGTATTTTCTCTCCCCAGGTGTGTTTTTGCCCCCCCAGGTGCATTTTTTGGCTCCCCAGGTGCATTTTCAGCCCCCCAGGTGTTCCCCAGGTGTGTTTTTGCCCCCCCAGGTGCATTTCCAGCCCCTCAGGTGTGTCCCAGGTGTATTTTCCACCCCCCAAGTGTGTATTTCCCCCTAGGTGTGTCCCAGGTGGATTTTGGGTATACCTGTTCACTGGCTCTATGATAATACGTGTGTCCACCCCCCCAAGTGTTCCCCAGGTGTGTCCCAACACCCCAGGTGTGTCCCAGGTGTGCCCAGGTGTGTCCCAACCCCCCAAGTGTGTCCCAGGTCTGTTCCCACATCCCCAGGTGTTCCCCAGGTGTATTTTCCCTCCCCAGGTATCCCCCAAGTGTTCCCCAGGTGTGTCCCACCCCCCCAGGTGTGCCCAGGTGTGCCCAGGTGTGCCCCAGGTGTGTTTCAGGTTACCTGCTCGCTGGCTCTATGGTAATATGTCAGGTGAGCCCCGGCCTGGCCCAGCGTCACCGTCCCGATCCACGAGGGGCTGTGGGGGAGAGGGGGGGGGGTCACCTGGGGGTCACCTGGGCACACCTGGAAGGGGTTGGGGGTCATCTGGGGGTTACCTGGGCACACCTGGGGGTTACCTGAGCACGCCTGGGGGTTACTGGGGGCACCTGGGGTCACTTGGGGGTTACCTGGGCTCACCTGGGAGCACCTGGGGAGGAGTTGGGGATCACCTGGGGGGGGGGGGTGGTTTGAGGTCACCTGGGAGGGGTTGGGGGTAACCTGGGGTCACCTGAGGGAGGTTTGGGGTCATTTGGGGTCACCTGATGGGGGTTTGGGGTCACCTGGGCACACCTGGGGTCACCTGGGGGCATCTGGGGTCACCTGGGAGGGGTCGGGGATCACCTGGAGTCACCTGGGGGTCACCTGGGGTCACCTGGAGTGGGTTGGGGTCACCTGGGAGGGGTGGGGCTCACCTGGGGTCACTCTGGGGTCACCTGGGGGGGATTGGCAGTTTTGGATGAATTTGGGGCGAATTTTTGGGAATTTTCAGGATGAACTTTGGAGCTCTCAGGTGTGCATTTCTGCGACTCACCTGAGTACCTGCTGGGCAGGGACAGCCCCGCCCCCTCCTCCCCAGGGCGCCGGTGGCACACCAGCTCCGCCCCCAGCACCTCACCTGCCCAGGTGTGTTTGTGTCTCACCTGAGTGGTGTCTCACCTTGGATTTTGGGGCTCTCTCACCTGCCCAGGTGTGTTTTTGGGGCTCCCAGGTGTGTTTCAGACTCACCTGAGTACCTGCCGGCCAGGGACAGCACCGCCCCCTCCTCCCCGGGGCGCCGGTGGCACACCAGCTCCGCCCCCAGCGCCAGGTGAGGCGTCACCGACTGCAGGTAATGGGCGACCACGATACCTGGGGGGGAAATTGGGATGAAATTCGGGGAATTTGGATAAAATTTGGGGGATTTGGGGGAATTTGGGAAAATTTGGGGGGAATTCAGGGGATTTGGGGGAAAATTTGGGAGAATTTGGGAAAAAATTCAGGAAAATTTGGGAAATTTTGGGAAAATTCAGGAGAATTTGAGAGAATTTGAGAGAATTTGGGGGAATTTGGGACAAAATTTGGGAGAATTTGGGAGAATTTGGGGCAATTTGGGAAAATTTGGGAGAGCTCAGGACAAAGTTTGGGAGAATTTGGGAGAATTTCAGAGATTTTGGGAAAATTTGAGACAAAATTTGGGAGAATTTGGGAAAACTGGGGAAAATTTGGGACAAGATTCAGGAGAATTCAGGATTTTGGGGGCATTTTGGGCCGTTTTTGGGGGGATTTTGGGGCTGTTTTTGGGGTTTTTATGGGGGGTGTTGGGGGGATTTTGGGGGTTTTTTGGGGCAGCTTTTGGGGCCGTTTTTGAGGCTTTTGGGGCGGTTTCTGGGGTTTTTGGGGCCGTTTTTGGGGCTGGTTTTGGGGTTTTTCTGGGGGATTTTGAGGCCATTTTTGGGCTGATTTTGGGCAGTTTTTGGGTTTTTTTGGGCCGCACCTGATCCCATGAGGATGTCGGGGTTCCCCAGTGTCAGTGCCGCCGTGAAGTCACCCCCCCGGTATTCCCCGTCCAGCTGCCAATTCACAAACTTGGACTGCTGAGTCTGGGGGAAAAAAAACGGCAATTTTGGGAAAAAAAAATTAAAAAATCCACAATTCCCAGAATTCCTCCTCTAAAATCCGCGAAATTCCCCAGAAAATCCCCAAATTCCCCCCAAAATTCTCAAATTTCCCCAAAAAATTCCCAAAAACGGCCCAAAAATTCCCCAAAAAATGCCCAAAATTTCCCCAAAAATCCCCAAAATTCCCCCAACAAGCCCCCAAAATTCCCCAGAAAATTCCCCAAACTTCCCAAAATTCCCCCAAAAATTCTTCAAAAAATTCCCCCAAAATTCCCCCCCAAAAATTCCCAAAATTCCCAAAATATTCCCCCAAAAAATCCCCAAAAATTTCTCAACATTCCCCAACAAATGCCCAAAAACTCCCCCAAAAAATCCCCAAAATTCCCCCCAAATCCCCCAAAATTCCCCCCTCCGGTACCTGGAAGGCGACCTTGGAGCGCACCCTGCTGGTCACCTGGTGAACGACCTGGGCGTTGAGGCTGCCGCTGTTGTCCATGTCCCCCACCAGCACCGGGAACGCCTGGGGACCCAAAAATTCGGGAATTTTGGGGCCAAAACAGCCCCAAAAATCCCGAAAAAAAACCCCAAAAAATTCAGGAATTCCTGGCCCAAACAGCCCCAAACAGCCCCAAAAATCCGGGAATTTTGGGCCCAAACAGCCCCAAAACCCCAAATTTCTGAGTCCCAAAATCCTCCGTTCCTAACGTTCCTCAAATCCCCCCAAATCCACCCAAAGTCCCCAAAATTCCAATCCCTGAATTCCCAAAATCCCAAATTTCCCCCCAAACCCCCAAATTTGGTCTCTCTCACCTTGGTGGGGCTCAGGTGCTTGGTGCCCAAAATCCCAAATTTCCCCCCAAACCCCCGTCCCTGAATTCCCAAAATTCCAACTCCAAATCCCCCAAATTCCCCCAAATCGACCCAAACTCCCCCAAATTCCAACCCCTGAATTCCCCAAAATCCCAAATTTCCCCAAAATCCCCAAATTTGGGGTCTCACCTCAGTGGGGCTCAGGTGCTTGGTGCCCAAAATCCCAAATTTCCCCTCAAATCCCCAAATTCCAAGCCCCAAATTCCCCAAAATTCCAATCCCCAAACTCCCAAATCTCCCCAAAATCCCCAAATTTCCCCCAAAATCCCCAAATTTTTGGTCTCACCCACCTCGGTGGGGCTGAGGTGCTTGGTGCCCAAACTCCCCAAAATCCCCCAAATTTCCCCAAAATCCTCCAAATTTCCCCCAAATTCTCACCTCGGTGGGGCTCAGGTACTTGGTGCTCAAAATCCCAAATTTCCCCCCAAACCCTCAAATCCCAAAATCCCAAATTTCCCCACAAATCCCCAAATTCCAACCCCCAAAATCCAAATTCCCCCAAACTCCCAAATCCCAATCCCCGAATTCCCCGAAATTCCAGTTCCAAATCCCTCAAATCCACCCAAATCCACCCAAACTCCCCAAAATTCCAACCCTCGAATTCCCAAAATCCCAAATTTCCCCAAATTTCCCCAAATTCCCCCCAAATTTGGGGTCTCTCACCTCGGTGGGGCTGAGGTGTTTGGTGCCCACGTAGGTGGCCCCGAAGTGATAGTTGGACTCGCCCAGGGTGCTCAGCGCCACCGTGTGGTTCACCTGGGAAATGCAGGGAAAGGTGAGAAAATCACCCAAAATTCACCCAAAAATTCCCAAAAAATCCCCCCAAAATTCCCAAAAATTCCCCAAAAAATTCCCCAAAAAATTCCACCCAAAAATTCACCCAAAATTCCATCCAAAAATTCCCAAAAAAATTCCCAAAAATTCCCCCCAAAAATCCCAAAATTCCCCCAAATTAATTCCCAAAAAAATTCCCCAAGAAATTCCCAAGAATTCCCCAAATTCCCAAAATTCCCAAAAATTCCCAAAAATTCCCAAAAATTCCCCCCAAAATTCCAACAAATCCAAAAAAATCCCCAAAATGCCCCCAAAATTCCCAAAAAATCCCCAAAAAATTCCCCAAAGAATTCAAAAAATTCCCAAAAAAATTCCCAAAAGTTTCCCTAAAAAATTCCCAAAAATTGCCGCAAAAAAAATTCCAAAAAAATCCCAAAAAATCCCAAAAATCCCCCAAAATTCCAAAAAAATTTCCTAAAATTCTCCAAAAAAAACTCCAAAATTTCCCCCCAAAAAATCAAAAAAAATCCCCAAAAAATTCCTAAAATTCTGTCAAAAATTCACAAAAAATTCTAAAAAATTCCTTAAAAAATCTGAAAAATTCCCCCCCAAAAATCCAAAAAAATTCCCAAAATTTCCCAAAAACTCCCAAAACCCCTCACCTGGAAGTGGTTGCTGAGCCCTTTGTTCACCGTCAGCTTCACCCCCTCCATCTGCACTGGGAACAGCTCTGGGGGAAAAAATGGGAATTTTGGGGGGAAAAATGGGAATTTTGGGAAAAACATGAATTTGGGAAATTGGGGGTTTGGGGGAAATTGGGGATTTTTTGGGGAATATTTTGGAATTTTTTGGGAGGGAATTTTAGGAATTTTTTGGGAATTTTGGGGGGAATTTGGGGGGGAATTTTTGGGAATTTTTTGGAATTTTCGGGGAATTTTGGGGATTTTTGGGAACTTTTTGAGGAATTTTTAGGAATTTTTGGGGGAATTTTTGGGAATTTTTGGGAAATTTGGGGAATTTTGGGGGATTTTGGGAATTTTTGGGGGATTTGGGGAATTGAGGATTTTTGGGGAATTTGGGGATTTTTGGGGAATTTTTTGGGGAATTTTTGGGGGAATATGGGGGAAATTGGGGGATTTTGGGGAAATCGGGGATTTTTGGGGGTATTTTTGGGAGTTTTGGGTGATTTTGGAGGCAGTTTTGGAGCGATTTTTGGGATTTTGGGGGATTTTTGAACCTTTCTGGGGTTTTTTGGGGGGATTTGGAGTTGTTTTTGAACTTTCTTGGGGGGGGAGTTTGGGGAGCAAGTTTGGAGCTTTCCCAGGGAATTTTGGGGCAATTTGGGGCCGATTTGGGGTCACTTTTGGGCCAATTTGGGGTGATTTTTGAGCCGATTTTTGGGGCACTTTGGGGCCTATTTTGGGTCATTTTGGGGGCAATTTTGGGCTGATTTTGGGGCCGATTTGGGTGATTTTTGGGGGCAATTTTGAGCTGATTTGGGGTCACTTTTGGTCCGATTTCGGTCCAATTTTGGGGTCACTTATGTGCCAATTTTGAAGGCACTTTTGGGGCTAATTTTGGGTGATTTTTGGGCTGATTTGGGGTGATTTTGGGGCCGATTTGGGGTGATTTTTGGGGTCACTTTTGAGCCGATTTGGGCCGATTTTTTGGGTCACTTTTGGGCCAATTTTGGGGTGATTTTTGGGCCAATTTGAGGCGATTTTTGGGCCGATTTGGGGGCACTTTTGGACCGATTTTGGGCCGATTTCAGGGTCATTTTTGTGCCGATTTTGGGCCGATTTGGGGTCATTTTGCGCCGATTTTTGCGCCGATTTTTGGGTGATTTTGGGGCCGATTTCGGGTCCGGTGCCCCGCTCACCTTTGCAGCGCCGGTGACACTCCTCGAAGGCGCGGGGTTGGGCAAGGGGGGGCTCCGAGCCCGGCTCGGGGGGGCGGGGGGGGAGGGGCGCCCCTCCCCCACCCCCCAAAGCGCTGACGGGGGGAGGGGCCCGAACCCGGGGGGGGCACGGGCAGCAGGGGGGGGGGAGGGGCGGAGGGGGGGGGGAGGGGGCGAGCCGGCGGCCCAGACGTTGCCCATGCTGGGGGAGGGGCGGGGCTGCCAAAAAACCACAAAAAAATTTCAACCGCGGAGCCCCAAAATCGCCGATTTTCACCCCAACCCGCCCCCCTCCAATTCCCGCCCCGCCACGCCGGATTTTCCCGCCAAATCGCCCCCCCACACAGACCCGCGCCCTTCCCTCCCCGCCCGCCGGGGTTGAGCCCAAAAAGCCCCAAAAAGCCCCGAAATCGCCCCAAAATCGCCGCCGCCCCCCCCGCACCCACGCCGAACTCACGCGGTGGCGGCCGGAGAGCGCCGATCTCCGGCCACGCCCCCCAGCGCGCTGATTGGCTGGCGCTTCCCGCCCGCGCGCTGCCATTGGTCGGCCTCCTCCTTAGTCCCGCCCCTCCCTCTTCCGATTGGCTGACGCCTCACTGTTGATTTCCTGTCCCGCCTTGCGGGGGTCAGGGGCGGCCTGAGCCCCGCCCCTTTTATGACGTCCCGGATCACGATTGGTTGTCCTGATGAATGCCACCGCCTACCGGGCGCTCCTATTGGCCGAGGCAGCGCGGGGCCCTCGCGACCATAGAGGCGCCAAGGGCGCGCGGGGCGGAGCGGCCCCGCCAGGGCGCCGCCATCTTGGGGCGGCCGGCGCTGGAGGACCGCCGCCATGGCAACGGCGAAGGCGGCGGGAGGTTAGGCCGATTCCCAAAATCGACCCCAAAAATTTGGGATTTTTCCCCCCAAAAAATCCCCATAAAAAAATCGCCAAAAAAATCTCAATAAAATCGAGAAAAAAAAATCAACAAAAAAATTCCCAATTTTCGTTATTTTTAATTCGTTTTTTTTTTTTCACAGCCCCATCGAAGTCAACTCCACCCCTCCCCCGCCCCCCCCGCCGCCCCTCCCCCGCCTTTCGCGGCGGCAGCCCCGCCCCCCCCGGCCCCGCCCCCCGGCCCCGCCCCCAGCTCGTGCAGCCGCAGCGTCACCAGGGCCGAGCCCAGCGCCGCCCGGGGGGGGACCCCCCGGGACCGCCCCCCGGCAGCTGCAGCAGCAGCGTCGCCACCGCCGCCACCCCCCCGTCCTCGGTGGGCTCCAGGGTCACCGGGCCCGCTCCGGGAACCCGCCGGGGGGGTCCCGGGTGGGGTTTGGGGGGTCCTGGGTGGAATTTTTGGGGTCCTGGGTGGGGTTTGGGGGGTCCCAGGTGGGGTTCAGGGAGTTCAAGGTGGGGTCTGGGGGGTCTGGAGGGGGATTGGGGAGCCCCGAGTGAGGTTCAAGGGGTCCTGGGTGGGGTTTGGGGGGTCCCAGGTGGGGTTCAGGGAGTTCAAGGTGGGGTCTGGGGGGTCCTGGAGGGGGATTGGGGAGCCCCGAGTGAGGTTCAACGGGTCCCAGGTGGGGTTCGAGGGGGCCTGGGTGGGGTTTGGGGGGTCCCCGGTGGGAATTTTGGGGTCCCAGGTTGAGTTTGGGGGGTCCTGGCTGGGATTTTTGGGGTCCCAGGTGGGGTTCGAGGGGTCCCGGGTGGGATTTTTCGGGTCCCGAGTGGGGTATGGGGGGGTCCTGGAGGGGATTTGGGGAGTTCAAGGTGAGGTTCGAGGGGTCCCAAGTGAGGTTTGGGGAGTCCTGGAGGGGGATTGGGGGGGTCCCAGGTGGGGTCCGAGGGGTCCCGAGTAAGGTTCAAGGGGCCCTGGAGGGGATTTTTTGGGGTCCCAGGTGAGGTTCGAGATGTCCCAGATTGAGTTTGGGGGGTCCTGGCTGGGATTTTTTGGGGTCCTGGGTGAGGTTCGGGGGAGTTCCAGGTGGGGTTCAAGGGGTCCCGGGTGGGATTTTTTGGGTCCCAGGTGAGATTTGGGGGGTCCCAGCTGAGGATTTGGCAGCTCCAAGGGGGAAATTTGGGGGATTTTGGGGGAGAAGTTGAAATTCGGGGGCTCCGAGGGGCGAATTTGGGGTGCCCAGGTGGGAATTTTGGCAATTCTGCCTCCCCGGTTCGATGCTTTGGCCGCTCAGGTGCAAATCTTGGTAGCCCGACCCCGAACTTTGGTTGCCCAACCCCAAATTCTGCTGGCCAACCCCCAAATCTTGGTAGCCCGACCCAGAATCTTGGTAGCCCAGTGCCCTATTTTGGTTGCCTGACCCCAAATCTTGGTAGCCAGGCCCTGAATTTTGGTTGCCCAACCCCAAACTTTGGTTGCCCGACCCTAAATTCTGATAGCCTGACCCCAAATCTTGGTTGCCCGACCTCAGATTCTGGTAGCCCGACCCTGAATCTTGGTAGCCCAACCCCCTATTTTGGTAGCCCGACCCCAAACTTTGGTAGCCCGACCCCAAATTCTGGTAGCCCAACCCCAAACTTTGGTTGCCCAACCCCGAATCTTGGTAGCCCAGTGCCCTACTTTGGTAGCCCAACCCCAAACTTGGGTTACCCAACCCCAAATCTTGGTAGCCCACCCCCCTACTCTGGTAGCCCACCCCGACGGGGGGAGGCTGGAAGCAGACGGTGACCCTGGCGAAGGGCCGGGCGGCCATCTTGGACATCTCCTGGCGCTGCCGCCGGCGCTGCCCGCGCGCCTCCAGGCCCTGCTTGGCCTTCCAGAGCAGCACGCAGAGCGCCAGGAACAGGAAGAAGCACGAGAAGAAGACCGAGAAGAAGACGAAGAGGTCGATGTGCGCCTGGTCCTGCCGGAAGAAGAGCAGCCCCTGCGAGGGCTCCGGCCCGCCCAGGACCAGCAGGTAGAACCGGGTGGACTTCAAGGGGTGGCCCGAGTGGGGGTAGGTCAGCACCAGGCGGTCCCGGACCCCCCGGACCACCAGGGCGGGCACGGGGTGGGCGATGGTCAGGTAGGTGACCAGGCCGTGGGCGTGTTCCTCCAGGAGGTGGGGGGGGGGCCGGGGGGAGGGGAGCTGGGGGAGGGGGCGGCCAGAGCGGTTTGGTGGCCACCGGGACCGGTTTGACCAGTGAAACCGGTTTGGTGGGCGAAGGAACCAGTTTGGTGGCCGGAGAAACCAGTTTGGTGGGCGGAGAAACCGGTTTGGTGGGCAAAGGAACCAGCTTGACCAGTGAAACCGGTTTGGTGGCCACTGGGACCAGTTTGGTGGCCAGTGAAACCAGTTTGACCAGTGAAACCAGTTTGGTGGGCGAAGGAACCGGTTTGACCAGTGAAACCGGTTTGGTGGGCAAAGGAACCGGTTTGGTGGGCGAAGGAACCAGTATGACCAGTTTGACCAGTTTGGCCACTGGAATGGGCTCCAAAAGACCTGGGGTCATCAGCTTGACCAGTCTGACCAGTTTGACCAGTGAAACCAGTTTGGTGGCCACTGAGACCGGTTTGGCCAGAGAATCCAGTTTGGCCACTGGAACCGGTTTGGTGGCCTCCAGGACCTCCGTTGGGGTCATCAGCTTGACCAGTCTGACCAGTCTGACCAGTTTGGCCCCCAGAGCCTCGGGGGTCACCAGTAAAACCAGTGGGACCGGTGGGGTCAGGACTTCCGCGCCAGGAGATCCCAAAGGTGCCACCACCACCACCACCTGCAGTTCCTGAAGTCCTCGAGGTGCCGCCACCACCACCCAAGGTCCCCAAGGTCTCAAAGCCACCGGTTCCGGTCCAGGAGGTCCCAAAGGTGCCACCAGCACCAGCAGCAGTTCCTGAAGTCCTCGAGGTGCCACCACCAGTGCCCAAGGTCCCCAAGGTCCCAAAGCCACCGGTTCCGGTCCAGGAGGTCCCAAAGGTGTCACCACCAGTGCCACCAGTCCCAAAGGTCCCAAAGCCACCGGTTCCGGTCCCAAAGGTGTCACCACCAGCTCCTGAAGTCCCAAAGGTGACACCACCGGTCCCAAAGCTGCCACCACCACCGGTTCCGGTCCCAAAGGTGCCACCACCAGCAGTCCCGAAGGTGTCACCACCACCGGTTCCTGTCCCACCCGTCCCCGAGGTGCCACCACCGCCACCGCCACCCCCTTGCCCCCCGAAGGTGGCCAGGGCGGCCCCGCCCGGCGCCTGCACCCGCACCCGGTGCCACCCGGTGCCCGGCTCCACCTCCACGGCGAAGGTGTCGTAGGAGGTGGCCACGAAGAGGTCGACGGAGCCGAAGGTGACGTCCAGCGTCAGCCGGATGTCCACGTTGGTGAACTTGGGCTGGACGGCGAAGGGGACGGAGCGGCCGGGCGGCAGCGGCCGGCGCTGGGGCGGCGGGAAGCAGTGGCTCTGCGAGGCCGGGTCCAGGCAGTACTCCTGCTCCACCGCCAGCAGGCGGTAGCACTGCTGCCCGCCCACCGGGTGGCCCTGGAAGGAGTCACGGCACTTGGAGCACTGCGGGGACACCGAGAAGGTCGTGGTCAGGGTCGTGGAGGTCATGGAGGTCATTTTGGATGGTCGGTGGTGGGTTCTGGCCACTCTGGTGGCAGCAGAACGTCGAGGAACCAGGGGGGTTCCATCCCCATGTACCCACCAGAGAAGGTTCTGGAATGGTTTTTGGATTTGGGGACACTAGAATGTCATGGTCAAGGTCATCGAGGTCGTTAGGGTGGGTGGTGTTGGGTTCTGAGCTCCCTGGTGGCAGCAGACCATCGAGGAACCAGGTGGGCTCCATCCCCACGTCCCCACCAGAGAAGGTTCTGGAACCATTTCAAGATTTGGGGCCACCAGAAGGTCATGGGTGAGGTCAGTGTGGTCATTGGGGTGACTGGCATTGGAAGGGAAGGGGTTCTGAGCTCCCTGGTGGCAGCAGAACATCGAGGAACCAGGTGGGCTCCATCCCCACGTCCTCACCAGAACACCCTGGAGAAGGTTCTGGAACTTTGGGCACACTGGAATGTCATGGTCAAGGTCACTGAGGTCATTGGGGTGGGTGGTGTTGGGTTCTGAGCTCCCTGGTGGCAGCAGAACATCGAGGAACCAGGTGGGCTCCATCCTCACGTACCCACCAGAGAAGGTTCTGGGACCATTTCTGGACTTGGGGCCACCCAAATGTCACCCCTGAGGTCACCGGCATTGGACGGAAAGAGGTTCCCAGGTGTCCCCAGGTGCCCCCAGCTGCCCCCCAGGTGTGCCCAGGTGTCCCCAGGTGTCCCCCAGGAGCCCCCAGGTGTCCCCAGGTGTGCCCAGGTGTCCCCCAGGTGTCCCCAGGTGTCCCCAGGTGTCCCCCAGGTGCCCCCAGCTGCCCTCCAGGTGTCCCCAGGTGTCCCCAGGTGTCCCCAGGTGTCCCCCAGGTGTGTCCCAGGTGCCCCCAGGTGTGCCCAGGTGCCCCCAGGTGTGCCCAGGTGTGTCCCAGGTGTTCCCTCACCTGCCAGGGGCACGCAGGTGTCATTTTTTTCCCCGTTTTTCCCCATTTTCACCCCATTTTTCCCCGTTTTTTTTTTTTTCCCAGGTGCCCCCCAGGTGTGCTCAGGTGTGTCCCCAGGTGTGTCCCAGGTGTGTCCCCACCTGTCCCCAGGTGTCCCACCTGGTGCCGGTAGCAGTCGCGCCGCTCGGGGCAGGCGCCGCTCTCGGTGTTGTTCTGGCAGGGGCAGCCGGTGCCGTCCAGCTCGTTGCAGGTGTCGGCGTGGCCGTTGCACTGGCACCTGTGGGCCAGGTGAGCTCACCTGAGACAGGTGAGACCCCGTCCCCCCCTTTTTTTCCTGAATTTTCCCGTTTTTTCCAAATTTTCCCATTTTTTTCTGATTTTTTTTAATTTTTCTCCTTTTTCGTTGGACTTTTTTTCACCTTTTTTCCCCTTTTTTTTTGCATCCCCAGGTGTGCCCCCTTTACCTGGCCCAGGTGACACAGGTGACACCACACCTGTCCCAGGTGTCACACCTGTCCCAGGTGACCCTCACCTAGTACAGGTACCATCTAACATGAAGAACCCCGCCCGGCAGGAGTCACACCTGTCCCAGCCCCACCCAGGTGTCACACCTGTCTCCTCCAGCCCTGCCCAGGTGTCACACCTGTCCCAGCTATCTCAGGTGACTCTCACCTGGTGCAGACGCCGTCCAGCATGAAGAACCCGGCCCGGCAGGTGTCACACCTGTCCCCCACGCTGTTGTTCTGGCAGTTGACGCAGACGGCCTCGGCCTCGCTGGGGCCCTCCGACACCCAGGTGTGGATCTGCACAGGTGAGCCAGCGCACAGGTGAGCGTCCAGGTGCCCCCAGGTACCCCCAGATGTCCCCAGATGCCCCCCAGGTGTGTCCCAGGTGTTCCCCAGGTGTCCCCCAGGTGTCCCCAACCCCCCCAGATGCCCCCCCAGGTGTGTCCCGGGTGTCCCAGGTGCCCCCTCAAGTGTCCCAGGTGTGTCCCCAGGTGTTCCCCAGGTGTATCCCCAACCCCCCAGGTGTGTCCCCAGGTGTGTCCCCAGGTGTGTCCCCAGGTGTTCCCCAGGTGCTCACCAGGTGTGTCCCCAACCCCCCCAGGTGCCCCCCAGGTGTCCCAGGTGTTACCCAGGTGTGTCCTCAACCCCCCCCAGGTGTGTCCCCAACCCCCCAGGTGTGTCCCCAACCCCCTCAGGTGTCTCAGGTGTCCCCCAGGTGTCCCCAGGTGTGTCCCCAACCCCCTCAGGTACCCTCAGGTACCCCCAGGTGTGTCCCAGGTGCCCCCAGGTGCCCCCCAGGTGTCCCCAGGTGCTCACCAGGTGCGGCTCCAAGGGGTACCTGGCCGGCTCCCGCCGGTGCCGCTCCAGGTGGGCGCGGCTGAGGCAGACGTCGGCGCGGTGGCGGCAGAAGGAGCGGCAGGTGAGGCAGGCCCCGCCCCCCTGGCCAGGTGAGCCCACGAAGAGCGGCCGGCAGCGCTGGCACTGCGGGCCCTGCGCAGGTGGGGGACAGGTGGGGACAGGTGAGGGACAGGTGAGCACAGGTGAGGGACAGGTGAGCACAGGTGAGGGACAGGTGAGCACAGGTGAGCACAGGTGAGCACAGGTGAGCACAGGTGAGGGACAGGTGAGGGACAGGTGAGGGACAGGTGAGCACAGGTGAGGGACAGGTGAGCACAGGTGAGCACAGGTGAGTTACAGGTGAGGGACAGGTTCCCACCCCCATAATCCCCTCCCACACCTGCCAGACCCTCCCAGGACCCCAGGTAACCCCACCTGGATCCCAGGTAACCCCACCTGAGCTCACCTGGGTGTTGTTGATGCACCTGAGGCAGGTGTGCCCAGCCCAACCATCCCCTCCCATCCCACCTGGAGCCCAGGTAACCCCACCCAGACACACCTGGACCCCAGATAATCACACCTGGATCCCAGGTAACCCCAGGTGAGCTCACCTGGGTGTTGTTCACGCACCTGGGGCAGGTGTGCCCAGCCCATAATCCCCTCCCACACCTGTCCAACCCCTCCAGGAGCCCAGGTAACCCCACCTGAGCTCACCTGGGTGTTGTTGATGCACCTGAGGCAGGTGTCGCGGGCGCGGGGCCCGGCGCACTCGCCGTGCCCGTTGCAGGCGCAGGGCGTGGCGCAGTCGGCGCCCACGAAGCCGAAGTGGCAGCGGCACCTGTCGGGCTCCAGGCAGGTGCCGTTGTGGCAGCCCTGGCGGCACACGGGCCGGCACTCACCTGTGCGGCTGGGAGACACACCTGGGTTACCTGGGGGGGGCTGGGGTACCTGGGGACACACCTGGGACACACCTGGGACACACCTGAGTTACCTGGGACACACCTGAGATACAGCTGGGACACACCTGGGTTACCTGGGACACACCTGAGTTACCTGGGACACACCTGAGATGGCCCAGACATACCTGGGACACACCTGAAATACACTTGAGTTACCTGGGGGCACCTGCAACACACCTGGGACACACCTGGGATACACCTGAGATATACCTGAGTTACCTGGGAGCACCTGGGGCACACCTGAGATAGCCCAGACACACCTGGGGCACACCTGGGGCACACCTGTCCTACGTGGGCTGTGTCCCTCACCCAGCCAGGTGTGTCCCTGTCCCATCTCTCACCTGTCAGGTGTGTCCCTCCCTCAGCTGCCCAGGTGTTTCTCTCACCTGTCAGGTGTGTACCCGGCCCGGCAGGTGCAGGTGAAGCCCTCGGGCAGGTCCCGGCACACCTGGCTGGGCCCACAGGTGTGGTGCCCGTTCTCGCACTCGTCCTCGGGGGGGCAGCTCAGGAAGGCCCAGACCCCGCCCGCCCCGCAGGCCTGGGGCACACCTGGGACAGGTAAACCCGGAAGTGAGGGCGGGATTATCCCAAAATTCCCAAAATTCCCAGAAAAAAAAGTCCCAAAAAACCCCAAAATTGCCCCCAAAAACGGTTCCAAACCCCGCCCCCACCATACCTGGGGCACACCTGGGACAGGTAAACCCGGAAGTGAGACCAAAATTCCCGAAATTCCCCCCAAAAAAAGCCCCAAAATTGTCCCAAAATTGTCCCAAAATTGTCCCAAAATTGGCCCCAAAAACGGCTGCAAACCCAGCCCCGCCCCCACCACACCTGGGGCACACCTGGGACAGGTAAACCCGGAAGTGAGGCCGGAATTCCCAAAATTCAAAAAATTGAAAAAACCCACCCCCAAAATCCTCCCAAAATTCCCCAAAATTTCCCAAAAATTTCCCCAAAATTCCCAAAAAAATTCCCAAAAATTCCCCCCAAAAAATCCCCCCCAAATTCCCAAAATCCCTCCAAAAAAATCCCCCAAAATTCTCAAAGAATTCCCCGAAAATCCCAAAAATTCCCCCAAAATCCCAAAAAAACTCCCAAAAATTCCCCCCAAAATCCCAAAAAGTCCAAAAAAAAATCCCCAAAATTCCCAAAAAAATTCCCCAATTCCCTCCAAAATCCCCCCAAAAATCCCCCTAAGTCCCCAAAAAAAATCCCCAAAAAATCCCCAAAAAACCCCCAAAAATTCCCAAAAAATCCCCAAAAATCCCCAAAATTTCCCTAAAAAGTCCAAAAAAAATCCCCCAAAAAATCCCCAAAAATTTCCCAAAAAATCCCCGAAAAATCTCAAAAAATCCCCCAAACACCCCCAAAATTCACCAAAAAAATCCCCCAAAATTCCCAAAAACGCCACTAAAAATCCACGAAAAAATTCCAAAAAAAATCCCGAAAAATTCCCCAAAGAATCCCCCGAATCCCCCAGTCCATTCTTACCGTGCCGGGGCCCGCCGATGCCGCCCTCGAGGCACCGTCCCCCTCCGTTGTGCCCGGCGCGGGCGCACCACCCGCAGCGGGGCCGCCTCAGGCACTCCGAGCACTGCGAGGCCCCCGCGCACGCCGGGGGGGGGCAGGGATCCGCGCCCGCCCCTCCCCCCGCGGCCGGAGGGACCCCCGGGACCCCTCCCCCAGCGTGGGGGGAGGGGTGGAGCCCCCCCGCCCCTCCCCCGCCGCCGCCGCCCCCCCCCCGCAGGAGGCGGCCGCAGCTGCCGGCCAGGCAGCGCAGGGGGGCGAAGCTGGGGCTGAGGCACTGGGGAGGAAAGGGTTAAAAGGGGTTAAAAATCAGTCAAAACGACCCCAAAAATGTGAAAATCCCGTCCCAAAAAATCCCCAAAAATTTCCCCCCCCCCCCAAAAAAAATCCCGACTCCAAAACCCCCGAAATTCCCATTGAAATGCCCCAAAAAATCCCCAAAAATCCCCAAAACAGCCCCGGGGGGGCAAAGCTGGGGCTCAGGCACTGGGGAGGAAAGGGTTAAAAGGGGTTAAAATCAGTGAAATTGATCCCAAAACTGTGAGAAATTCACCCAAAAAAACCCCGGAATAATCGACCCCAAAATTCCCGCTGAAATAGCCCAAAAAATCCCCCAAAAATCCCCCCCAAAATCCCCAAAAAATCGCAAAAAATACCCAAAAAATACCCCAAAAATCCCCCCCAAAATCCCAAAAAATCCCCAAAAATCCCCAAAAAATCCCCAAAATAAATTGAAAATAAATCAGAGAAAAATAATAAAAAAAAAAAATCGAAAAAAACCGGAAAAAATCAGTAAAAAAATAAAAAAAAAAATCAGGAAAAAATCGGAAAAATATCAGAAAAAATCAGAAAAAATCGGAAAAAACCAGAAAAAAAATCAAGAAAAATCGAAAGAAAAACCCCCAAAAATCAGAAAAAAATTGTAAAAAATCAGAAAAAATAAAAAAAACCTCAGAAAAATATCCCAAAAAAATCCCCAAAAAATCCCCCGAAAGATCCCCGAAAAATCAAAAAAAAAAAAAATCCAAAAAACACCCCCCAAAAATCTCAAAAAAATCCCAAATTCCCCCAAAATTCCTTGAAATTTTTGGGCCTCACCTCTCCCAGGGCCAGGCTCCAGAGGCAGTGCTGCCACCCCCCGTCGGCGCCGGGCGAGGCCAGGCAGGTGTGACAGGTGAGGTGCAGGTGGCAGGGCTGGGGGCAGGGCAGGGGCGGGGACGACTCCACCGGCATCGGGGACACGTTGAGCAGGGAGTGGCTGAAGCACGTCCACTCGTAGGCCGGCTGGACGCTCAGGATGCGCCGCGTCTCACCTGGGGACAGGTGAGCTCAGGTGAGCACAGGTGAGCTCCAAAAACCCCGCCCAGTTTGGCTGTATTGGGTTGTATTGGCTGTACTGGTCTGTACTGGTCTGTACTGGGCTGCACGCTCAGGATGTGCTGGGTCTCACCTGGCGCAAGTGAGCTCAGGTGAACTCAGGTGAGACCAGGTGAGACCAGGTGAGCTCCAAAAACCCCGCCCAGTCTGGCTGTATTGGTTTGTATTGGTGTGTATTGGCTGTACTGGTTTGTACTGGTTTGTACTGGGCTGCACGGTCAGGATGCGCCGTGTCTCACCTGGGGGCAGGTGAGCTCAGGTGAGCACAGGTGAGCTGGGAAAACCCTGCCACAGCTGGACCCCACTGGTTTTTAGGGCCCCAGGACCCCGAAACTGCCCCAAATCCTCCAAAAATTCCCTAAAAATTCCCAAAAAAATCCCCAAAAATCCCAAAAAATTCCCCCCAAAAATTCCTAACAAATCCAAAAAATCCCCCAAATTTTCCCAAATTTTCCCGAATTTCTCTCACCTGTCCTCTTGAACTGCCGCGTCCACACGCACCTGCCGGCCCTGACACACCTGGGGCAGTCGGGGCCACCCCAAATCCCCCTGAAACCTCCAAAAACTCTCCAAAAAATCCCCAAAAAATTAAAAAAAAAATCCCAAAAAATCCCAAAATTCCCCCAAAAATTCCAAAAAAAATCCCAAAAAAATCCCCCCAAAAATCTGAAGAAAATAAAAAAAAAAAATTCAAAAAAAATCCCAAAATAATCCCAAAAAACCCCCCCAAAACCCGAAAAAAATCAGAAAAAAGTCGCAAAAAATCCCCCGAAATTCCCAAATTTTCCCGAATTTCTCTCACCTGTCCTCTTGAACTGCCGTGTCCACATGCACCTGCCGGCCCGGACACACCTGGGGCAGTCGGGGGCGCCGCACGAGGCCTCGGAGCAGTTCTGGGGGGCGAAGATCTCGCGCTGGTTGATGCGGCAGTCGTTCTCCCGCCGGCAGCTGCCAGAGGCACCAATGCAGGCGCCCTCGGGGCAGTTCGTGCACCACTTGCATGCTGGGGGGCCCTGAGGGAGAAAAATAATCAAAGTTTGGGGGGAAAAAACGGGGATTTTGGGAAAAAATCCGGCGATTTTTGGTGAAAAAACGAGGGTTTTTCACCAGGAAATGGGGATTTTGTGGAGGTTTTGGGGTCTCAGGGGGTCCTGGATGTCAAAAATTGGGATTTTAGGAGATTTTGGGTGAAAAAATTGGATTTTAGGGGTTTTGGAGCCATTTTGGCCATTTTGGGCCGTTTTGGGCCATTTCAGGTGGGATTTTTGGGCCATTTTGGGCCGTTTTGGGCCATTTCAGGTGGGATTTTTGGGCCATTTTTTGGCCGTTTTTTGGCCGTTTTGGGGCCATTTCAGGTGGGATTTTTGGGCCATTTTTGGGACCATTTTGGGGCCATTCCATGTGGGATTTTTTGGCCATTTCTGACCCATTTTTGGGCCGTTTTGGGGGGTTTTTGGGGCGTTTTTGGGGTCTCACCGAGCCCCCCAGGGGGTGCTGGGCCAGGCACTCGCTGCAGCTCCGGAGGCGCCGGCACTCGAGGGGGTCCCGGGGGGAGGGGGCGCAGGGGGAGGGGATGGGGGAGCACCCCAGCCTGGGGGGGGGGGGGGAGGGGAAATCAGCATCTCATTAACATCTAATTAACATCTCATTAACACCTCATTAACACCCCCAAATGCTCATTTAGCCACCCCAACCCCTCCCCCAAAATCTCATCCCCAAATCCCCCAAAACCTCCCCAAAAATCTCATTTAAATCCCCCCCCACCCCAGGAGGCTCTAAAATCCCCCAAATCCCCAAAATCTGGGATTTTTCCCCCAAATCCTCCCCAAATTCCCCCCAAATCACCCCCAAATCCCCCCCAAACCACCAAAAATCCCCGATTTTCCCCCCAAATCCTCTTTGAAATCCTCCCCAAACACCCCAAAAATGGCAAAAAAATCCCAAAATTACCCAAATTCTCCCCAAATTTTCCCCAACAATCCCGATTTCTCACCTCTCAGCCTCGTGAGCCCCCCGGCAGCGCCCCTCACACCAGGCGCAGGCGGCCCCGGAGCCGTTGCAGCTCCGTGGGTCGGGCAGGGCCCAGCAGGGCTCGGGGGGCACCCGCAGGGCCCAGAGCCCCCCCAGGGCGGCGCCGTTGAAGCCCCCGGAGGCCACCAGGAGCCCCCCCAGGGGGGCCAGGGCGTGGCCCACGGAGCCGGGCATGGGGGGGCCCACCAGGGAGGGGTCTGGGGAGGGAAGGGTTAAAGGGGAGTGAGAAATCAGGGTGAAAAATCCTGAAATTCGCCCCGAAATTCAACCCAAAATTCACAAAATGATCCCCAAAATTCCCCCCAAAATTCTCGCCCAAAAATTCACAAAATCACCCCCAAAATTCCCCCAAAATTCCCGCAAAATTCCCACCCCAAATTCCCAAAATTCCCCCCAAAATTGCCAAAATTTCACGCAAAATTCAACCCAATGTTCCCCCTGAAATTCACAAAATTCTCCCCAAAATTCAACCTGAAATTATCCCCAAAATTCCCAAAATTCTCCCCAAAATCCCCCCAAAATTCACAAGATTCTCCCCAAAATTCTCCCCAAAATTCAACCCAAAATTCCCAAATTCACCCCAAACCCCCCAAAACTCCCAAAATTCCCAAAATCCCCGAATTTCCCCCCAAAATTCCCCAAAATACCCAAAATTCCCCCCCAAAATCCCAAATTTTGACCCCAATTTGACCCCAAATTGACGTAAAAACTGGCGATAGGGGGCGCCATTTTTCCCCATTTTTTCCATTTTTTGCCATTTTTCACCCAAATTTCGCCCCCTTTTCACCAAACTTTCGGGTTTTTTCCCCATTTCCGGCCCCTCCCGACCCCTCAGACCCCTCCCCAAATTGGGAACCCCCAAATTTCCTCTTCTTTGAAGCCCCCAGACCCATTTTCCCCCCAATTTCCCATTTTTTCCCATTTTTTTGCCATTTTTCACCCAAATTTCACCCGATTTTCACCAAATTTTCGGGTTTTTTCCCCATTTCCGGGCCCCCCCGACCCCGCCGCCCCCTCCCCAATTTCGGGACCCCCCCGTACCGGTGTGTGGGGGCAGCACCCAGGCGTTGCAGCGGATCTGGTAGAGCAGAATTTCGTTGCCGAAATCCCGGCCGGGGCTGCGGCCCCCCAGGACCACCAGGGTGTCCCCCGAAATCGCCGCCGCGTGGAAATAGTGGGGGAGGGGCTGGAAAAAACCTCAAAAATATTTTAGAGACCCCCCCAAAAAATCCCCAGAGCTCAGAACCCAAAAATCCCAAATATCCCAAAAAAACCCACAAAAAAAATTTCATTTAAATGCCATTTTCCCCCAAAATTCCCATTTTTTACCCCCAAATTCCCACCTAAATCTCATTTTTCCCCCATTTTTTCTCCATTTTTTCCCCCCCAAAAACCCCTTTAAACTCCCCAAAATCCCATTTTTTTGCCGCAAAAATCCCACTTTTTCCCATTTTTTTCCCCCAAACTCCCATTTTTTGGCAATTTTTTCCCACTTTTTGCCCAAATTTCCGTATTTTTGCCCATTTTTGCCCCAAATCTCTGTTTTTCACCCCATTTTTCCCACCTTCTCCCCCCGGGCGGGCGCCAGGACGCTCCAGGTGAGCCGGGCCAGGCTGAGGCTGTAGAGCTCGGCCGAGGGTCCCACGCGCTCCACGTGGAACCGAATCCCCCCGAACACCAGGAGGGACTGGGAGGGGGCGTGGAAGGAGGCAGAGTGGCCGTAAATACCTGAAAGTAAAAATTTGGGTCATTTTGGGGTGAATTCTGGGGATTTCGGGTCATTTCGGGTCATTTCGGGTCATTTCGGGTGATTTCATGGGGGTTTGGGGAGGGGGCTCCAGGTGGAGTCGCTGCCCCCCGAGGGTTCATGGAACGAGGCTGAGTGACCATAAATGCCTGAAAATGAAATTTTGGGGTGAATTCCGGGGATTTTGGGTCATTTTGGGTCATTTTGGGTCATCTTGGGGTTATTTTGGGTCATTTTGGGCAATTTTGAGTCATTTTGGGGTCAATTTGCAGCATTTTGGGTGGATTTGGGGTCACTCTGGGGTCATTCTGAGGTCACTCTGGGGTCACTTTGGGGTCACTCTGGGGTCACTTTGGGGTCCCTGCCTGAGGTCACTGCGGGGTCACTCAGGGGTCACCCCGGGGTCACTCTGGGGTCACTTTGGGGTCACTCTGGGGTCACTTTGGGGTCACTCTGGGGTCACTCTGGGGTCACTTTGGGGTCCCTGCCTGAGGTCACTGCGGGGTCACTCAGGGGTCACCCCGGGGTCACTCTGGGGTCACTTTGGGGTCACTCTGGGGTCACTCTGGGGTCACTCTGGGGTCACTTTGGGGTCACTCAGGGGTCACCCCGGGGTCACTCTGGGGTCACTCTGGGGTCACTCTGGGGTCACTTTGGGGTCCCTGCCTGAGGTCACTGCGGGGTCACTGCGGGGTCACCCCGGGGTCACTCGGGGGTCACTCACCGGTGGGCGGGGTCCCCCCCGTGGCCGTCACTGCCCAGCTCTCGCTCCGGGGGTCAAAGGTCAGCAGGTCGGTGTTGAAGCCGTCCTGGGGCGAGAAACCCCCGAGGAGCAGAACGCGACCCCCGGCCGGGGTCAGCGAGTGACCGGAGACCGCGGGGACCTCCGGGGCCTGGGGGCAAAGGGCAGGGTCAAAGGTGTGTCCCAGGTGGGCCCCAGGTGAGCCCCAGTGCCCCCAGGTGTGCCCAGGTGAGTTTTGGGCCCACCCCAGGTCCCCCCAGGTGAGTCCCAAGTGAGTTTTGGGCCCGCCCAGGTGTGCCCAGGTGTGCCCAGGTGAGTTTTACTGCACCCCAGGTGAGTCTCAGGTGAGTTTTGGGCCCGCCCAGGTGTGCCCAGGTGAGTCCCGGCCCCACCCCCACCTGCCTGGCCCCGCCCCCACCTCCCCGGCCCCGCCCTCACCTGCAGGCGCCGCCATTGCAGGGAGCTCAGGTTGAGCAGCCAGGTGTCGGAGGCCACGCCCCCCCAGGTGACCCCGCCCACCAGGAGCAGGGCCCTGCCCCCCGGCAGGGGCGTGGCCGCGTGCAGGTACCGGGGGGCGGGGCCGGGGCCGCCACGCCCCTCCCCCGCCAGCACCTGAGTCCAGCGGCGCTCGGAGAGGGAGAACCTGGGGGGGGGGGGGGAGGGGCACAGATGGGAACAGGTGAGCCCAGGTGTGCACAGGTGAGAGCACAAGTGAGCCCAGGTGAGCTCAGGTGTGCACAGGTGAGCATAGGTAAGCCTGGAGTGGGGTTCAGGTGTGCCACAGGTGTGCACAGGTGAGTTCAGGTGAGCTCAGAATGGGTTTCAGGTGAGCTCGGGTGTGCACAGGTGTGCACAGGTGTGCTCAGGTGTGCTCAGGTGTGCACAGGTGAGCACAGGTGAGCCTAGAGTGGGGCTCAGGTGTGCACAGAGTGAGGCTCAGGTGTGCCCAGGTGAGCCCAAGGTGAGCTCAGGTGAGCTCAGGTGTGCCCAGAGTGGGGCTCAGGTGTGCACAGGTGAGCCCCAGGTGAGTTTTTGGGGCGGTTTCCGTGGATTTTGGGGTGATTTTTGTCGTTTATGGGCTGATTTTTATGGTTTTGGGGCTGTTTTTGCCATTTTTGGGGTGATTTTTGCCATTTTTGGGGCGGTTTCCATGGATTTCGGGGTGATTTCAGTGGATTTTGGGGTGATTTTGGTGGTTTTTGGGGCCGTTTCAGTGGATTTTGGGGTGATTTTTGCCATTTTTGGGGCTGTTTTTGCCATTTTTGGGGTGATTTTTCCCATTTTTGGGGTGATTTTGCCATTTTTGGGGTGATTTTTCCCATTTTTGGGGCCATTTCCGTGGATTTCGGGTCCCCCCCTCACCTGTAGACGCTGTCCAGGGGTCCCTGGCTGAGGCTGAGCCCCCCCAGCAGCCAAAGGCTCCCGTTGGGGCCGGGGAGCAGCGAATGGCCCAGGCGGCGCAGGAACCGCGTGGGGGCGTCCTGGGCGAGATTTGGGGGGAAATCCGGGGATTTGGGGTCATTCGGGGTGAAATTCAGACACTTTGGGGTGAAATCCCGGGATTTTGGGGTGAAATCCCAGATTTTGGGGGATTTTTGGGGAGGTTTGAGGGGATTTTGGGGGTTTTGGGCAACAGCCAGTGGCCCAGGCGGCGCAGGAACCGCGTGGGGGCGTCCCGGGGGAGATTTGGGGGGAAATCCGGGGATTTGGGGTCATTCCGGTGGAATTCAGACATTTTGGGGTGAAATTCTGGGATTTGGGGTGAAATCCGGGGATTTTGGGTCATTCCGGGTGAAATTCTGGGATTTTGGGGTGAAATTCAGGGATTATGGGGAGGTTTAAGGGCATTTGGAGGAGGATTTGGGGTGAAATCTGGGGATTTTGGGTCATTCGGGGCGAAATTCAGACATTTTGGGGTGAAATCCCGGGATTTTGGGGATTTTGGGGGCATTTTTGGGGTGAATTTGGGGGATTTGGGGGTCCCTCACCTTCTCGAGGGGGTTTGGGGTGGTTTTGGGGGATTTTTGGGGTGAATTTGGGGTTTTTGGGGTGGTTTTGGGGGATTTTGGGGTCCCTCACCTCCTCCGGGGGGGTTTGGGGTGGTTTGGGGGGATTTTGGGGGTAAATTTGGGGATTTTGGGGGTGATTTTTCAGGATTATTGGGGTGATTTTGAGAATTTTTGGGGTTTGGGTCCCTAAGCTCCTCAGGGGGGTTCTTGGGGGCGGTTTTTTGGGATTTTTGGGGGTGGTTTTTAGGGATTTTTGGGGTGAATTTGGGTGATTTTGGGCCCCTCACCTCCTCGGGGGGGTCCCCCAGCAGGGGCTCCCAGACGAGGGCCCCCGGGCCCAGGGGGGTGGAGCAGTTGGGGCCCCCAAAACCTTCGGGGCACTGGCAGAGCCCCCGAGCCTGGAACCCAAAAAAAAAACCCCCCAAAAAAACCCCAAAATCCCGGATTGGTCAGAAATTCCCAAAAAAAACCCCAAATTCCCCCCAAAAACCCCCAAATTCCCAAAAAAAACCCCTAAATTCAAAAAAAAACCCCTCAAATTCCCAACCCTCCCCAATTCCCCCCCAAAAAAAACCCCCAAATTCCCAACTCCCCCCAATTCCAAAACAACCCCCCCAAATCCCCCGAAAAACCCCCCAAAAATTCTGATTTTCTCCCCCCAAAATCCCATTTTTCCTCCCCAAATCCCAAATTTTCCCAAATTTTCTCCCTAAAATTCCAATTTTCTCCCAAAATTCCCATTCCCCCCAATCCCAAATTTTTCCCCAAATTTCCCCTGAAAAATCCCAATTTTCTCCCTCCAAATCCCAAATTTTCTCCTCCAAATCCCAAAAATCCCAAATTTCTCCCCCAAATCCCAAAATTCCCAAATTTTCCCCAAATCCCCCCAGAATTCCCCTCCCCCCCCCTCACCTGGTCGCAGGCCCCTCCCCCACAGCCGCCGGGGCAGCCGCGGGGGCTCCCGGGGGGGGAGGGGCAGTGGGGGGGGCAGGGCCGGGGCTCCACCCGGGCCCGGAACCCCCAGGGGTCCGAGGAGTTGGACTCGAAATACAGAACCAGCAGCCCTGGAAAGTAATTAATTTCATTAATTAATTGATTTAATTAATGGAATTTAAACTGAAATCATTGAAATAATTGAAATAACTGAAATTAAAAAGAAATGGAAAAAATCAAAGAACCCCCCAGGGCTCGGTGGAGTTGGGTTTGAAATACAGAACCAGAAACCCTGAAATAATTAGTTTAATTATTTTAATTAATCAATTAATTAATTTAAATAATTGAAATAATTAATTTAAGTAATCTAAATTTAAATAATAAAAAATAAATTTCAATTTGAATTGAAATAATCAAAGAACCCCCAGGGCTCTGTGCTGTTGGGTTCATAATAACTAACCAAGATCCCTGAAAAATAATTAATTTAATGTAATTAATTAATTTAATTAATGTAATTAATTTAATTAATTTAAATAATTATTTAAATAATAATCACTTGGTTTTTGGGGTGATTTTTGGGGCTTTTGGGATCCCCGAGTCATTTTGGGGGTGATTTGGGGGTTTTTGGGGTCCCCGAGTCGGTTTTTGGGGTGATTTTGAGGTTTTTGAGTCATTTTTGGGGTGATTTTGGGCGTTTTGGGGTCCCCCCGTACCTGACTTGGCCTCCAGGCTGAGGCTGTGGGTGGTGCCCCCCCCGCAGAGCGCCCCCAGCAGGGCGGGGTCCCCCTGCACCCCTCCCCCGTCCAGCAGCGCCGGGAGCCCGTCAAAGGCGTAGACAAAACTGCCCTGGGGGAGTTTTGGGGGAAAATTCGGGGATTTGGGAAAATTCGGGAAAATTCGGGAGGTCTGGGGGGGCTCAGAGAGTCCCCGGCCCCAAAATCCCCCCAAAAAATCCCAATTTCCCCCACAAATCCACCCCAAATGCCCCCCTGGAGCCCTCCCTGAAATTCCTTAAATCCCCCAAAATCCCCCAAATTCCGCGAATTTCCCCAAAATTCCCCAAATTCCCCAAAATTCCCCAAAATCCCATTTTTCTCCCCCAAATCCCAAACCTTCCCCATTTTTCCCCACCAAAATCCCATTTTTCCAAAAAAAATGCCCCAAAAACCCATTTTTCCCCCCCAAATTCCCCAAATCCCCGTTTTTCCCCCCAAATCCCCTTTCCCCCCTCCCCCAGACCTGGCAGGGCCCCTCGCTGTCGGGCCGCAGGGTGACGCCGATTTTGGGGCAATTCCGGGCGGTTTTGGGGCAGGGCCGGGGCCCCCCCGTGACCGAGAGCAGCCAGAGGCAGTGGGGGAGGGGCGGCCCCGGCCCCGCCCCCCGCGAGCCCAAATCCAGCGGGGCCGAGAGCGCCGGGATCAGGTGGCGGCCCCGGCACTGGAGGAGGCACGAGCCGCCGTTCCTGGAAAAAAAAAAGAGATTTTGGGACTTTATGATACAGATTTTTTTCAGATTTTTTGGGGATTTTTGGGGTGATTTTTTTAGGATTTTTTTTTTTAGAATTTTTTCTGATTTTTTTCAGATTTTTGGGGGGTTTGGGGGAAACTTTTTCGGAATTTTTTTGATTTTTTTTTTTCATTTTTTTCAGATTTTTTTTCAGATTTTTTTTTCCTCATTTTTTGGATTTCTTTTAGATTTTTTTCGGATTTTTTTCAGATTTTTGGGGGGGATTTTTTCGGATTTTTTTAAAACTTTTTTCAGATTTTTTTCAAATTTTTTCACATTTTTGGGGGATTTTTTTCAGATTGGGCCATTTTGACCCGGATTTTTTGAGGTTTTCGGCACACCTGTGACTCACCTGGGGTCCCCGTAGTGCCCAGGTGCGCACCTGTCCCAGTGCTGCCCCCTGGTGGCGGGCAGGCAGTGGCACACCTGGGATTTTTGCCATTTCTGCCCATTTTTGCCCATTTTCACCCGGATTTTTTCCATTTTGGGGCACACCCGGGGCACACCTGTGACTCACCTGGGGTCCCCGTAGTGCCCAGGTGCGCACCTGTCGCAGTGGGGCCCCTCGGTGGGGGGCAGGCAGTGGCAGGCGCCGGTGCCGCGGTGGCAGAGGCCGCGCTCGGGGTCGCCGTGGCCGTGGCACAGGCAGCGCCGGCAGCCCCCGACCCCCCCGGGGCCGAAACTGCCGGGGCGGCAGCGCTGGCACCGCGGGCCCTCCGTCCAGTCTGGGGGGAAAAACCAGGAATTGGGTTAAAATGAGAAAAAATGGGGAAAAACGGGGTTAAAATGGGGGAAAATGGTGAAAAAATGAGGAAAATCGGTGAAAAAATGGGATTAAAATAAGGGAAAATGGGGTTAAAATGGGGGGAAAATGGGGGGATTTGGGGGCCCTCGGTCCAGTCTGGGGGGAAAAAGGAGGAATTTGGTTAAAGTGGGGAAAAATGGGGAAAAACGGGGAAAAAATGGGAAAAATCGGTGAAAAAAGGGGGAAAATTGGTGAAAAAATGGGGTAAAAATGGGGGGATTTGGGGTTTTTTTGGTATTTTGGGGGTGAATTTGGATTTTGGGGTGATTTTGGCCATTTTTGGGGTGAATTTGGGGCTTTTTGGGGGTTTTAGGTGCTCCCGGAGCCGATTTTGGGGCGATTTTGGCCGTTTTTGGCTCACTCTGGAGGTTTTTGGGGTGAATCTGGGGCTTTTGTGGGCTCCTGGAGCCGATTTTGGGCTCATTTTGTCTGTTTTTGGCTCACTCTGGGAGTTTTAGGTGCTCCCGGAGCCGATTTTGGGGTGAATTTCGGGGTTTTTGGGGGCTCCCAGAGCCAATTTTGGGGTGAATGTGGCCGTTTTGGGGGGTTTTGGGGTGGATTTGGCCATTTTTGGCTCACTCTGGCAGCTGTCGCAGTGCCCGGGTCCCTCCCTCTCGCAGGAGCTCTGGAAGTTGCAGCCGCAGTCCACGGAGCACTGGGGGGGCGGGGGGTCCCCCCCTGGGGTGGAGTTTTGGGGTGGGGGGTTGGTCCAGCCCAGGTGACAGACGCAGGTGAAGTTGGGGGGCCCCGAGCAGGAGCCGTGGCCGCAGTCCTGCAAGCACCTGGGGGGGGCAGAAAAAAAACCCCAAATTCAGCGGTTTGGGGGGCTAAAAACCTGAAATTTGACAAAAAAAATTTCCCATTTTTTTCTCCAATTTTTCCCCATTCTTTCCCCATTTTTCCCCCGATTTTTTCCCCATTTTCCCCCGGTTTTTTCCCCATTTTTTCCCAATTTTTTCCCCATTTTTTCCCCATTTTTTCCCCGATTTTTCCGGGGTTTTTTTGGTTTTTTCCCATTTTTCCCAGTTTTCCCCCCAGATTTCCCTCACTCACGTGGGCTCACAGCTGATGACCCCGTCCCCGGCGTAGCCGTTTTTTGCCAATTTTTCCCATTTTTTCCCCCGATTTTTCCCATTATTTTCCTCCAATTTTTTTCCCATTTTCCTCCATTTTTTCCCGTCTTCCCCTCAATTTTTCCCTCATTTTTCCTTCAATTTTCCCCGTTTTTTCCCCATTCCTGCCCCGATTTTTTCCCCGCTTTTTTTTGGTTTTCCCCATTTTTTTTGCTCTTTCCCATTTTTCCCATTTCTCCCCCCAAACCTCACTCACGTGGGCTCACAGCTGTTCACCCCGTCCCCGGCGTAGCCGCGCTGGCAGCGGCACCGGAAGCTGCCGGGGCTGTTGTGGCACCGCGCCCGGGGGTGGCACCGCGCCAGCCCCAGGCGGCACTCGTCCACGTCCGGGCACGCCGCGTACCACCACCGGGGGGCGCCAGGGGGGGCATCAGCCGGGTCAGCCTCGGGGTCAGCCTGGGGGGCACTCTGGGGGTCATTCTGGGCACCCTGGTCAGTCTGTTGGTCACTATGGGCACTCCGGGGGTGACTCTGGGCATCATGGTCAGCCTGGGGGGCACTCTGGTCACTCTGTTGGCCACTCTGGTCACTCTGGGGGTCAGCCTGGGGGGCACTCTGGGGGTCATTCTGGGCATTCTGGTCAGCCTGGGGGGCAGCCTGGGGGGCACTCTGGAGGTCACTCTGGGCTCCTTGGGGGTCACTCTGAGCATGCTGGTCAGCCTGGGCATTCTGGAGGTCACTCTGGGAGGCACTCTGGGGGGCACTCTGGAGGTCACTTTGGGCACTCTGGGGGTCAGTCTGGGCATCCTGGGCAGCCTGGGGGGCACTCAGGTCATCCTGAGCACTCTGGGGGGCACTCAGGTCAGCCTGGTCAGCCTGGGCATTCTGGTCAGCTTGGGGGTCACTCTGGGGGTCAGCCTGGGGGGCACTCCAGTCACTCTGGGCAGCCTGGGCACCCTGCCGGTCACTCTGGGGGTCACTCTGGTCCCTCTGGTGGCCCCACTGGTCACCCTGCTGGCCCCACTGGTCACTCTGGGGGTCACTCAGGTGGTCACTCTGGTCACTCAGGTGGTCACTCTGCTGGCCCCACTGGTCACTCTGGGGGTCACTCTGGTCACTCTGGGGGTCACTCAGGTGGTCACTCTGGTCACTCATGTGGTCACTCTGGTCACTCTGGGGGTCACTCAGGTGGTCACTCTGGTCACTCAGGTGGTCACTCTGGTCACTCTGGTCACTCTGCTGGCCCCACTGGTCACTCTGGGGGTCACTCTGGTCACTCTGGGGGTCACTCTGGGGGTCACTCTGGTCACTCTGTTGGTCACTGCCCAGCGCGGCCGAGCAGTTGGGGAAGCCCCGGGGGCCCGAGAAGTCGCCCTCGAAGCACCTGGGGGGGAGGGGAAAGAGATTTTGGGGGATATTGGAGTCTGACCCCAAAATAACCCAAAATAGCCCCAAAATAACCCAGCCCCAATTGAAGCCCCCAGCCCCCCATGAAGCCCCCAGCCTCAATTGAGCCCCCAGCCCCAGTTGAAGCCCCCAGGTGCAGGTGAACCCCCCAGATGAAGCCCCCAGCCCCCCAGGTGCAGCCCCCAGCCCAAACTGAAGCCCCCAGCCCCAATTGAACCCCCCAGTTGAAGCCCCCAGCCCCAATTCTCACCTGCCCCGGGCGGGGTCCCCGCACCAGCCGCACTCGTGCTGGCTCAGACACTCCTGGCAGGAGCCGAGCTGGGAACAGCCCCGGCACTGCGGGGCCGAGTGAACGCTGCCAAAAAACCCCAAAAACACCCCAAAAACACCCCAAAAACGTCATCGGGACCCCCAAAAACCCCCCAAAACCACCCCCAAAAACCCCCAAAACCACCTCAAAACCTCCCCAGGAGCAGCCCCGGCACTGCGGGGCCGAGTGAACGCTGCCAAAAAAACCAAAAAAAAACCCAAAAACGTCATCGGGACCCCCAAAAACCCCCCAAAACCACCCCAAACCACCCCAAAAATCACCCCAAAAACCCCGAAATGGACCTGGGACCCCCCAAACTCCCCCCAGGTCCCCCCAAAATTCCTCCAAATCCCCCCCAAATCCCCCCAAAACCTCCCTCAAAATCTCCCTCAAAATCCCCCCCAAAATCCCCCCCAAAATCCCCAAAATCTCCCTCAAACTCGTCCCCAAATCCCCAAAAATCCCCCCCAATTTCCCCCCAAATTCCCCCCAGAATTTTGGGATCTCCCCTCACCTGTCGAATCCCCAAACCCCCCAGGTGTGCGGGGCTCACCTGTCGGCCCAGGGGTCCCTGACCCAAACCGCACCCAAATCCCCCCAAATCCCCCCAAAACCCCCCAAACCCCCCCAGAATTTTGGGATCTCGCCCCCAGGTGTTCGGGGCTCCCCCCCAGGTGCGCTCACCTGTCGGCCCAGCCGCGGCAGCCGCCGTAGGGGTACCTGGCCAGGTAAGCCGCGAACCGGAAGCAGCGCCGCGCCGAGCGGCACCAGCCGCACTGCGAGGGGGGCGCCAAACACTGCCAGCACGTGCGGCGGCTGGGGGGCGGGGCCTCGGGTCAGGCCACGCCCCCCTCCCGGGGATTGCCGGGAAACCCCAAACCCCTCCCCAAAAACCCCAAAAAATCCCCCCAAAAACCCCAAAAAATCCCCCCAAAAATCCCCCCCAAAAATTCCCAAAAAATACCAAAAAATCTCCAAAAAAAAATCCCAAAAAAAACCCCAAAAAATCCCCAAAAATCCCCAAAAAGTCCCCAAAAAAACCCAAAAAAATCCCCAAAAATCCCCAAAAAATCCCCAAAATCCCCGAACCCCCCCAAATTTCCCCCCTCACCTGCTGCAGGGCGGGGGGCACTTCTGGGGGTCCCGCACCGCCCCCTCCTGGCGGCCCCGGCGGCTGCAGACGAAGTCGCCGCGTTTGGAGTCGGGGGGGCCCAGGGTCTGCCACTCACAGAAAGGGTCCTGGGAACGGGGGAATTTGGGGTTAATTTGGGCAAATTTGGGGGTTTTGGGGATTTTGGGGGGATTTTGGGGGATTTTGGGGTGGTTCCAAGGTGATTTTGGCGTGATTTTGGGTGGTTCCAAGGGGAATTTTGAGATGATTTTGGGGTGATTTTAAGGTGATTTTGGGGTGATTTTGGGGGATCCCAGGCCGGATTTTGGGGTGATTCTGGGGTGATCTTGGGGTGGTTCCAAGGGGAATTTTGAGATGATTTCGGGGTGATTTTGGAGTGATTTTGGGCCCACTGCCCCAAATTTCAGGTGCTCACCTCGGCGCAGCTGCGGCAGTCGCGGTGCTCCTCGCACAGGACGCAGTTCTGGGGGTGCAGCACCAGCCGGGGACCCCCGAAATCGCCGTTTTCCGCCCCAAAACCGGGGCAGGGCCCCTCCCCCCCCTCCCCCGGGTGGGGGTCCCGGGGGTGGCAGGAGGAGCTGGGGGGGCACCACCCGCACCCCAAATCCGCCAGGCAGGACAGGCAGGAGGGGCGCGAGGGGCAGCCCCCGGGGGGGCCCCGGAAGGGCTCCAGGAAGAAAAAGGAGATTTCCTGTGGAAAAAAAAGAAATTTGGGGGGAAAAAAATGGGAGTTTTGGGAAAAAACCCCAAAATCTGGGGCTAAGAGGGCCTAAAATGGCCCAAAAAATCCCCCGGTGCAGTCCCAGGTGAGGGTCAGCTGCTGCTCAGCCCCCCACTGGCGTTCAGCTGCCCCCAATCCCCCCAAATTCCCTTTAAAAGTCAAAATAAAATCAAAAAAAATGAAAAATAATTCTGAAAAAAACTTTTAAAAAATCTGGAAAAAACCTTAAAAAATTCCGAAAACAATCCAAAAAAAAAATCCGAAAAAAATTCTGAAAAAAATCCGAAAAAATCTGAAAAAACCCCCCAAAAATCCAAGAAAAATCTCCAAAAAATACGAAAAAAACCCCCCCAAAAAATACAAAAAAAAAATCCAAAAAAATTCCAAAAAACCCCCCTAAAAATTCAAACAAAATCCGAAAAAAATCCAAAAAAATCTGAAAAAAATCCAACAAAAATCCAAAAAAAATCAGAAAAAAATCCCCAAAAAATCAAAAAAATATTCCAAAAAAAATCCCTAAACCTCCCCCAACCTCCCTCAAATATTTCTGTTACTCACACTTCCTCCGGGCACGCCGGTGCGGTCCCAGGTGAGGGTCAGCTCGCTGCTGAGCCCCCCCGTGGCGTTCAGCTGCCCCTCCACCTGCAGCAGGAACCGATTCCCCCGCTCGGGGCTCCCGAAGAGCCGCTCGGGCCGGGGGCGCCTCAGCGGCCGCGTCTCGCGCTCCTGCTGCGCCCCCCAGCGGCCGACCTCCTCCTGCGGGGGTGGGGGAGGGGGTGTCAGCGAGGGGAGACCCCTCCCCAAAAAACCCCGCCCCCAAATTCATCCGGTTTCCCCACCCCCAAATTGCCAAATCCTCCCAACAAAAATTTGCCCAAATTTCCGATTTTTCTCCCTGTCTTGCACCAAAAAATCCCCCCAATATGCCTAAAAATCCCCCAAAAATCCCCATAAAATCCCCGAAAAAATCCCCAAAAAATCCCTAAAAACCCCCAAACCCCCCATAAGAGCCCCCAAGGCCCGATCTCTCACCAGCAGGGAGGAGTTGGCGCTGCGGGCCAGGCGCGCCACCACCGCCAGCCGCTGGATGCGCGCCCAGACGCGCGGGCCCGGCCCCGGCGGTACCGGCGGCCCCAGCAGGGGGTGGATGAAGCCGCGGAA
>JADMLD010001693.1:0-201733 GCA_017589585.1 Phylloscopus whistleri | reverse complement strand
CAGCTTCTCCCAGCCAGCCTGACAAGAGCATCCATGCATGTGCTTGGGGGGCAGCAGAGGGGTTGGTTCCAAAGCCATGCCCAGCTGCTCTGCTGTGCAGGCCCTTGAGGAACGGGGTGGGTTTACAGGTGGAAAGGTGGGGTTTTTCCCCTCCCCACCTGTGGAGAGGTTCAAGTCGGCATGGAGTAGTCACACCCTCTCCCAGGTCCATGAAAGGATGATAACCTTTGAGGCTTTTTCTGTTTCCAGATCTTGTTTTGAAGTGACTTTCATGCAGTTGTGTTTGTTTTTTCCAGGAAGATTGCTCCTGGTGCCCGGACGGGGAAGCACTGGCACCGTCCATGGAGTGCGTCCTGTGCCAGCGCTACCCCCGGGGTCACGGTCTGTGGGACACCCCCTTGAAGAAGGACAAGGACCTGGTGTGGGATGGGCTCCTCTGCTGGCAGCAGAGCTCCAGAGGTGGGTACCCCCGGCTCCCCAGCACAGGTGGCAGCAGCAGCACCCCCCGCTCCTGCAGCTGCTGAGGAGGTTTCTGTCCATGGCTCAGGAGGTTTGGCTCTGAGCACAGCCCGTGGTGGGACAGGGGGCAGGAGCCTTCTGTGACTGACCGTGGCTTTCTGGTTTCTGTCCCCAGGCTGCCAGCACCTCATGCCATGGAAACAGCACCGCTCAGCCTGCCAGTCTGGGAGGGCTGGAGCGGCAGGTGTTCTCTTTGCTGTCCAAAAATGAATCGTTTTGTTCTTGTCAGCATCGGAGCGTTTCTTTCATCCTTTCCCAGCTTTTGGTCCCTTCCTCCAGGAAGGGAATCCTTTTGTGTCCTTCTTCAGCCACTTGATGGCATTTGGCAGGGTGGGTTGAGGAATGTGGAAAATGCAACAGAGCTCCTGGTGCCAGCTGCAGCAGCCCCTTCAAGAACCCAGAGCCGCCAGCCAGGCCCACGTGTGACTTGGAAAGGGAGTGCTCTGCAGGGATGGGGTTGTCACCCTGCTGCAAAAGCTGGGAGAAAATCAGAAGCAGCAAATTGCCATTTTGGCTCAAGCCCAGCCCCAATTCTTCACTCTTCCCCCTTCCCTGCAATTGACCAAACCACCCAGGGAAAACAGCTCCATGTCTCTAAGAGCCCATTTGGCCATGGAAGTTTACAACTTGGATGTTGGATCAGAACATCCTAAAGGAGCAACTGCTCCCAGGGATTTTTATATTCAGGGATAAACAGTCCTATAGGAGCTGGGTTCAGAGCAGAACAATCGAGGCCATTTTTTCTCTACAATGAACTTTTCCATTAACAAAAGGATGAAAAAAGTGAGTACAAGCAGGCCTCTGAGTAAGAAACTCAGTTAAACAACCAAGTGAGTGCTATGCCCTGTCCTGGAAAAGGACTGCTCCCATAGCAGAGCTCAGCAAATGCAGAAGGTTCAATCCTGTTATCCAGAGGTTCAAATCATCTATCTCTCTCTTTTCCTACCATAACTACCCTTGACCTGACCTTCTGCTTTTAAATATCTTGATCTTATCATGCCCCTTTTTCCCATGGTATCCCAATTCTAATTGTTTCAGCCTTCTTAATATTAGAAGAATGAAAATCCTACATCCAAGCAAGCAAGTAACACCCCAACATTGTACACCCCTTAGGATTCCTCCAGGCAGTAGCAAATGGAATCAGCCTGCTCAGTCCTGAGCCTCTTGGAAGCTGAGTCCAAGCTAGAACAGAGCAGGCAGCAGCACACCCATCTCAGGCCTGTCTCACTCCTGAAGGATACGTGCCTGAACAAAAGGAATCACTGTGGGAAGGTGAGCAGAGAGCTGGAACATGCAAAATGAATCTCCTCCTCAACCTGACTTCTACCATGTTTTACACACACACCCCCAGATGGTGCAGAGTCATGGAATGAGCCGTGGTGGAAGGGACCACCCTGGGTCACCTGGGCCCTGCTCAAGAAGGGTGGTCCCAGAGTGTCGAGATGGCCACAACACTCAGAGTGCCTCAGTAAAACATCAGAAGGCTTTAAAAATATGGTTTTTTTTTAAACAGAACTTTTTTCAACCCCTGTTCCTCAGGTTTTTTGGTGTTTTTTGCAAAGATACAGTATTATCTGAACAACCTCTGCATATATATCTATATAAAATAGATGTGTGTGCATATACTTATAAACTTAAACCATCCTGCAAACCTGTGTCACTCATAGTAGCCCTTCCTGCTTCATAACAGAGAAGAAAACTCCAACAAAGGGCAAAAATGCAGCCCCTCACAACCAGAGGAACCAAACCACATCCACCTGTGGCTGGAGAGAATCCCACCAGCTCCAGCTGGGAGGCTTGAACTTGAGTGTCAATGCATCTTTTTCCAGCATTTCTAGACACTGGCCATTGCTAGGCAGTGCCATGCTGGGACACGTGCCACCCTCCCCTGTGCCCAGCCCTTGGGGAGAGCACAGCAAGGACAAGGAGCAGCCCTTTAGCAGGTGGCAAGTGGTCCCCACTCTGCAGGTGGGCTGTGACTTCCTAACTCCATTCAATACCTATAGGCAGAACTGGAGGCAAGGGAAAAAGGCAAGGAGGTGTCTCCCTGGCTCTGCCCTGCACCTGATCCCCACAGCCTGTCCTGTTTCCTTCATCCCTCCATTGCCAGGGACTTTCTGGGCCAAGGGAGCTCTGCTCTGGCTATGGAGGGAGGTCCAAGTGCAGCCACTGGAGTGGGAACCACAACTCATCAGGTTTGTGTCCTTTGAGGGAGCAGGAACTGCTGAGACTTGGAGGTGCAGAAAGGTTTCTCTTCATGGCCAACATAAAAAATGTGAACATGATAAAATTTAATAAACATCAAAGCACTTCCCTCAGCTCCTTGTGACATCCCAGCAACATCTGACACGTCCACCATCCACAAGGGATTGCCATACAGGAAAAGTTTTGGACAAAGCCATAAGAAGAGGTGATAGAAAAGATCAAAATACAACTAAGATGCTGACTAAGGAGTTATTTAAACTTCTGAAAGATTGGGTAAATCCCTGAAGCTCAAAGCATGAAGCCAGTCAAGGAGATGCATTGGAATGACCAGAGAACAGCTGCAGGAGGAAATCTGGGAGAACAGGAAGGACATAGATCCAGCTGCTCTACATGAAAAGATGTCCTTAGACATGGGCATTTAAACAGGAGAGCTGGAAACACCTGAAGGAAGAGGGTCATGAAATATTAGACTGAATGTTGGCGGCAAAGGCAGAGGGGAAGATCAGTATTTCTTCTCCTGCGATCAGTAGAAGAATCCAGTAGATCCAGGAAATTCCTGTTCCTGGTGGGAACACTTTGCCACTTCTTAAAAGTACTCAAATGACCCAGAAAATAAAGATTTGCTTGTATATTACGAAAGTAACAGGAATTAAAACCTGTGCCCCTTTCCAGGCAGACATCAGTTGTGTGCCCATGAACAGGGCACTTGTGCCCTGAGGTGCCGAGCTGGGATTGGCATCTCTCAGACAGGAGCTGAGGGAGAGCAGAGCACCTTGCAAGCTGCAGGTCCCTGACAGCCCCAGAGGGCTCCTGTCCCATAAACATCTGCTCTGCTCCAGTCTGGAACAGGGACCAGCATTGTGCCAGGATTATCCGAGAACTGAGGTGTGTGCTGGAATTCAATCCCCTCCCCATCCCGCAGCAGCCCTGCCTTTCCCTCCTCCAACCTTGGTCTCCAGCACAGCCATGGAGGCTCTTTGGGCTCTGCACTTTTCCTGCAGCCCCCAAGGGCAGCTGAGCTGTGCCTTTGG
This sequence comes from Phylloscopus whistleri, assembly GCA_017589585.1. NCBI lineage: Eukaryota > Metazoa > Chordata > Aves > Passeriformes > Phylloscopidae > Phylloscopus > Phylloscopus whistleri. Next base: position 197,978 of record JADMLD010001693.1, on the reverse strand, counting down.
CACAGGCAGCCCTGCCCAGGCCAGGCAATGCCCAGCAATTCCATGTGTGTGCCTGGCCTTGCTGTCAGCCCTGGCAGCGGCTGCGTGGCCCCTTTGTGCCACGCTGGCCCAGCCATGGTGCCACAGGGCCTGTGCAGGCCCAGGGCAGGACAGGAGCATTGCGGGGGGAACGGCCCCTCTGCCGTGGGGCCCACAGCAGCCTTGGGCCCCCTCCCTGCTCTGTCCGTGCCACCAAGGGCACACAGCAGCCTCCTCTCTCGCCTGTTTTCAATGCCTGCCACAGGCGCTGGCCCTGCCCCACAAGCCCTGGGCTGAGTCCTGCCCCTGCACGCTCACACAGGCTGAGATGGACACTGATGGTGTCCCTGCCAGGCTCTCTCAGCCCAGCCCAGCTCCCTCCAAGCTCTGCCAGCTGCCCTGAGCTCTCTGCAGCACCAAGGACCTCTCCCCAGCACAGCCCAGCCGGCTCTGGCCCCACAGCTCTGCTCAGGGCAGGCTGCTCTGGGCAGGGGCCCCACGGCCTCAGCCCCTCTGCAGGGCACAGCAGCAGCTGCAGCTCCCACAGGGCTCAGCCCCAGCCATGGGCAAGGTGCTGGCACAAGGGAAAACCAGGCTCCCTGGGTGCCCTGCTCCCCTCTCCCTCAGCTCCTGAGAGCTCTGCAGCCCCTGCTGCCATCCCATCTGCCCAGGCCAGCACAACAAAGGAGGATCCAGTGGTGTCCCTCAAGGGTCTGTGCTGGAGCCAGCTCTGTTCAATATCTTTATTGATGACATGGATGAGGGTATTGAGTCCTCCATCAGTAAATTTGCAGATGACACCAAGCTGGGAGCATGTGTCAATCTGTTGGAAGGGAGGAGGGCCCTGCAGAGAGACCTGGATCGGTTGGATGGATGGGCAGAGTCCAATAAGATGAAGTTTAATAAATCCAAATGCCGAGTCCTGCACTTTGGCCACAATAACCCCCTGCAACGTTATAGGCTGGGGATGGTATGGCTGGACAGTGCCCAGGCAGAAAGGGACCTGGGGCACTGATGGACAGCAGGCTGGACATGAGCCAGCAGTGTGCCCTGGTGGCCAAGAAGGCCAATGGCATCCTGGCCTGTATCAGGAATGGTGTGGCCAGTAGGGGCAGGGAGGTCATTCTTCCCCTGTACTCAGCACTGGTGAGGCTGCACCTCGAGTATTGTCTCCAGTTTTGGGGCCCTCAGTTTAGGAAGGACATTGAGATGCTTGAGCATGTCCAGAGGAGGCAACGAGGCTGGTGAGGGGCTTGGAACACAAACCCTATGAGGAACGACTGAGGGATCTAGGGTTGTTTAGCCTGGAGAAAAGGAGACTTAGAGGTGATCTTATCACTCTCTACAACTTCCTGAGGGGTGGTTGTAGTCAGTTGGGGGTTGGTCTCTTTCTCCAGGCAACAACTGACAGAACAAGAGGACACAGTTTTAAGCTGCGTCAAGGGAAGTATAGGTTGGATATTATGAAAAAGTTTTTCACAGAAAGAGTGATAAAGTATTGGAATGGCCTGCCCGGGGAGGTGGTCGAGTCACCATCCCGGGATGTGTTTAAGAAGAGACTGGATGTGGCACTTGGTGCCATGGCCTGGTTGAAGTGTTAGAGTATGGGTTGGACTCAATGATCTTGAAGGTCTCTTCCAGCCTGGAAATTCTGTGATTCTGTGATTCTATGTAACAGCCCCAGCCTTGGGGCCCTCAGGAGCTGCTCCTGCTGCAGGCCCAGGGCCCATCCCAAAGCTGGGGCAGCCAGAAAGCTGTGCCCATTTCTGTTCATTCCTGCTCTGATGGGGAGAGTAATCAAATAACAAAAATGTTCTTGCAAGTTCATTTATTTCGCTTAAATACAAAGTGAGTCTTCTCATTTATATGAAATTTCTTCTTGGGGGCACTGACAGCTGGTCTGTGAGTCAAATGACTGAGTTAGCAGAAGAGATTTGTGTTACACCTGTGAAAGGAAAAAGAGAAGGTCGTTCGCGTGGGAATCGATAAAACAGGGACAATTAAAAGGCTATTTGCAGGTTTTCATTTTCATAGAAATGAATATGTGTATTTAGATTTTTTTATGAATGCTTGCCAGATATATTGATGTTAATTGCTTTGTACCAATGAACCTGATGAACTTAACCAGTTAGGTTTTAATTTACCAATAAGGTCTTAATTAACCAATAATTTAAGTATATGCTTTGTTTAAAATTATATTCTATACACACTTTGTTTAGAAATGCATGAAAAGGAAACACACAGCAAATAAATGGAACGCTTTTGATACATTACACAGTGTGTCATGTCCATCTCTATGACAGTTTCTGGGTCAAAAAACAAGGGGATATTATTAAATTGGAGGGAATTAATACCATCATTACTCTGAAGACAACAGCATCAGAAGTGAAAGAAATATAAATAAGGAGAGTATTGGCCAGTCATGATGTGCACCAGGAGCCAATGACAGAAGGAAGCAGGCAGTGTGTGGGAGCTGAAAAGCATCCAGACATCAGTCCCCTGAGAGCTGTCTTGAGCTCCTGGTTCCTCAGGCTGTAGATGAGGGGGTTCAGGGCTGGAGGCACCACTGAGTACAGAACTGACAGGGCCACATCCAGGGATGGGGAGGAGATGGACGGGGACTTCATGTGAGCAAACATGACAGTGCTGAGGAACAGGGACACCATGGCCAGGTGAGGGAGGCAGATGGAAAAGGCTTTGTGCCACGAACAACATGGAGGCCACAGCCACAGCAGCCATGCACAAGATGGTGGCTGGGGCTGAGGCAGCCATGCACAGGATGGTGGCTGGGGCCCAGGCTGTGCCCCCAGCACCATCTGCAGCCCCTACCAGCCCAGCCTTGGCCCTGGAGCCACACGGGGCAGGCAGAGGCTCGCCCTTCAGCCATCTGTTGGAATGGACATTAGCAGACACCCAGGAAATGGACACGGTGTGGCACCTTTGCTCTGTGCACTCAAACATAGACCAGCCAGTTTGGAACATTGGCTGGCAGTATTCTAATGTTAAGGCAATTCAAATAGGTGAAAGTAGGAATAAACTCCAGGGATTCAATGTTTTAAAATAAAAACTTCTATTTTTTTTCCAAAAGAGGGCCAAAAGCATTTCCTATGCAGATGGACTTTGTTTAGCATCAAGAAGCATCACAAGTGGTGTCATCCAGGCAGGAGTCATAGTGACTGTGAGGTGGTGAAAAAGGAGATGGGATCTGCTCGAGGCGCAGGGTGCAGTGGCTGCTCACCTGCCATGTGTATCCCCCAGGGTACCTATTTCTTTAGAACACTATGAAGATGACAGAGAATTGAAATACAAACCAAAACTGCAGCAGGAAGTCCAGTCTACATTGCAGTTTAGGTTGTTGTTCATGAGACCCTTCAAGTTGAGCACAGACATTGTGTTCAGCAGACGCACAGGCAGGGGCTTCTTGGAGCGCTGCTCTGCCACCCATTCTTTGGAGCAGGGGATTGCAGGAAATAAAGAAGAGAAGCCCATCAACTACTGCAGAGGAAGAGTCACTGACAGGAACCGGTGGGTTAAGAAATGTGAGGGGCAAAAAAGGCAGCAAACGTGAGGTGACAAGTGTGAGAAATGGGAGTGAAAAAAGGAGAGAAGGGTGAGGGAAGAAAAGGGTAGGAAACCAGTGGGGGAAAGGGTGAGAAAAGTGAGGAGGAAATGGTGAAAAATGGGAGTGGAAGTAGGAGAGGAAGGGGAGAGGAGAAAAAGGCAGGAAATACGATGGGAAAATTCTAAGAAACATGAGCAGGAAAGGGTGAGAAACATAGGGGGGGAAAGGGAGGAAAATGTGAGGGGAAGAGAGTGAGAGACTTTACTGGCAAAGAGAGAGAAACAGGCAGCAAATGTGAGGGGAACATTGTGAGAATCCTGAGGGGAAAAGAAGTGAGAAACCAGAGGGCAGAAAAAGGCAGAAAATATGAGGGAAAAAAAGGGTGGGAAGTTTGATGGGAAAAATGGCAGAAAGCAGGTTGAATGAAAAAAGGGCACAAAATGCGTGAGGAAAAGTGTAAGGAACATGAAGGGGAAAGAATTATAAACATGAGGGGAAAAGTGTGAGAAATGTGAGAGGGAAAGTGTGAGAAACAGGAGGGCAAAAGTGAGAAACGTGAAGTGAAAACTTGGAGAAAAATGACTGAGAAATGGAGAGAAGCGTGAGGGAAGAAAACGGCAGGATAAGTGAGGGAAAATTGTAAGAAACAGAGAAGAAAAAAACCAGGAAACAGTGGGAAGGTGGGGAGATGTGAGAAGAAAGGGTGAAGAAAGTGAGGTGAAAAGAGTGGGATAAATGAGTAAAAATTGGGAGGGAGACATGACAAGAAAACTGTGAGGCTTGAGAGGGGGAAGGGGTGGAAATGTGAGAGGGGAAAGAGCAGGAAACGTGAAGAGAGAAAAGGAGAGAAGGCAGTATTGGCATAACAGCTGAAATCATTCCTAACCCATTCCCCCCTCTGTTTGCCCATTTACTGGACAAGCCCAGGGCTCCTCTGTATGTCTGTCTCCACCTCTGTCCTGATTCCTGTTTGGAAGCAGCAGAAGGGGCAGGATGTGCCCAGCAGCAGCAGGAGCTGCTCCAAGCTGGGAAGGTGACAGGTGGTGCTGATTTCTAGAGGCTTCTGTCTCCCGGGTGAAGCCAAGGCAGGAGTGGGTTGAAAGGTGCTGCTGCTGCTGCTGCTGCTCTGTGCCAGAGAGCCCTGGCTGGGCAGGGCACGGCGCCCACTGCACTGCAGGCTCTTTGTCCTGTCAGAGCTGGGCACACCTGGCAACAAATCATGATGACTTGGGGGAAACCCAAGGGGTTTGTGGAGGCTGCATTGCTCTGCACACACCTGGGCCACCTGCAGCACAGAGCTTTGGCCCCTAAAGAGGTCAACCCGAGGGAAACAGCTGGAAAAGGTTTTATTTTCACCTTTCCATGGAAGTGACTAAAATGGAAGTTACCAAGCAGGGCCCGATCCCTGGTGCCAGCTCAGTGTGAGAAAGGAGGCATGACTTTATTTCACTGCTGGGTGCCTGGGCAATCACTTTCCTAACATGTGCTCACTCAGAAATCTCACCTACTAATTTCTCACCATGGAAAGAAGACCTACTCGTTACTTCGCTGAAACTCACAGGCGAAAGGTTCCCTCCAATTATTTGACATATTTAAATGCCTTCTCAGAAGTTACTGACAGTAGAGTAGGAGTCCCTTAAGGGTCTCTGGTGGTCATTTGGGGAACATCCCACTCCTCTGATTCTCAGTAGCCTCCTACAACCACTTTCTTCCCCTGAATGCATTCCAGCGACCTTCTTAGGAGAACTTCTCTATTCTCAAGGCTAAGGGAGCCACTTGCACACAGCAATCACTGCCCTGGGGGAATACAGGGCTCAAAACTGTCTGTTCATGCCAACGGAATTCATGATTTGTTACAGTTCAACATTTTCTCAACACCTTCCTTCTCTGGGAATTGCTCACAAGCATTTCCTCAATGCACCTTGAAAATGGTTCTGCTGACTGAAGCCACATGGTGTCTTTCCTTCAGCAATGAAGAAAGAAAACACAAATTGCCTACTGAAACCCTTCTGCTCCCTTCCAAATCAGTTCAGTGCTCAAGCACAAGCCACAGGCTCATCCCTGATTCCTTCGGTGAGATATGAGACACTTTGATGCAGCCAAAAGATTATGAGAAAAAAGAATGAAAGTTATTGGTTCTAGGTGTTGTTATTTAGGGTTTGAATTTATTCTAGGTAATTTGTTGGGTGTTGCTGTGAGCTGGGAGAGGGGCCAAGTTGAAGACCAGACCAAAAGGGAAGTAGGATAAGAGAGGAAGTGACAGACAAGTAGACTGTGAGGAGAGAATATAAGTTCCTTAGTGTTATAGATACAAAAAAAAAAAAAAAAAAAAAAAAAAAAAAAAAAAAAAAAGTTGAAACTTTTTAATAGTTGTGTCCCTATGCTGGCTGTGTGTTTCGATTTCCGTTTGCAATGGTGTTTATTTTTCAACCAGTTCTGAGTTGTTACAAATACTTACTGTTGTAATGCTATTCGGGTAGTTGTTAGTGTTGCAGTGTTTAGTTACCAATGTTTGTGGAAGTTTTGTCCGGCTGCATCCCCGAATGCAGTTAAAGGGATAATACCAGGGGAAGGGGGGTGGGGGAATCTTCTACTCTCCCCAGATAACCCAGAGACTGAGACCACCACCCAGCACTTTGATTGGAGAACACGACCACCCAATCAAAACACGGCGGGAAAGAATGGTTGGTGTAGAAAGCACCCTGCTAAGAACCAATGAGAGCCCGAAGAATGCACCAATCATGGAAAGGATCCAAAACGGACCAATCCCTGAGGGGACTGAGACCATAAAAGGGGACTGACCACCCTCAGTGGGGGCTTTGCTCTCACCGCTCACCTTTGCCAGGAGTTCCAGGGCAGCCGGCACAAGAGCAGGAATGCTCAGCCAGGCCTCCAGCCCTCGGCTGTCCTTTGCCTTTCTCTCCTGCTGTGCAGACTCCACACGGCCAATGCCACCAGGCTGTGCTGTGCCCAGCACGGCTGCGCTTCCCCTCGGCAGCGGCAGCTGCTAGCTGGGCTCTGAGAGCCGAGGATTCGCCCGTGGCCACCAAGAGGCACCCAGGGCTGGGCTGCTGCCTCTTGCAGCTCCAAGGGCCTCATGGCAGCCTCCTCTGCCCAGGCTCAGGCTGCTCCCGGCTCTGCCAGGGCTCTGCTGGGGCTCCGGCCTGGGCAAGGTGGGGCCTGCTCTCACCTGGCCCTCTCTGACAGCTCTGCACCAGCTCTGCAGCTTTCCCTGCAGCCTCCCTGATCTCTCTGCTTCCTCACTTGAGCAAAACTCTCCTCCAGCCACAGAGATTGCACTTAGGGATACAAATCCAAGGGGCAGGAACCCAAATGCTCTCCAGTCATAGCTGAAGGTCTGCATGTGCACAGGATATTTGGGCTGCCCCACTCCTCCTTTGCAGCTTCTGCCTGCAAATGCCACTGCCCTTTCTGCCTCAAACACAAATGCCACAGCTGGGGAAAACCCAGCCAATGGGCCATATTCCAAAGGCACTGTGGTCTGGAGAGGATGAACGAAGAAGAGCCTTCCCCACTTTCAAACCCTACCAAAGAAGCCATCAATGTCACTTTCCACCTCTAAGAACAAACAGACAATTCAGAAGGAAATGTTGAGCTTTCTAAGGCTCAGAAGGAAGGGAATATTCAAAATTAGTTAAAGTTTCAGAATCTTTATTTTTTTACAATTCCATGCTACTGTCCTACACTACAATCCTCTACAATACTAGCTACAATCCTACTCTAAAATACCAGCTATAGTCTTACTCTATAAGCCTAGCTATAATACTACTCTATACTCCTAGCAATAATCCTAATCTGTAATCCTCCTCTTGGCTGGTCATGGAGAAATTAGTTTGAAGGTGGTCGCCCCATTCTTTTTGCCTTCTTCTCCTCCTTCAGCTCAAGGATGAGTGGCGCCAGGCTGGATGCGGGCATGGCCATTGTTACAAATGGATGCTGCACAAAGGAAAAAAAAAACAACAATGAACCATTGTTTTCCAAGCTAAGAGTCTCAAAGGCAGGGTAATATTTTTTAAATGAAAGAGGGATTGAATCCAAGTAGGTCAAAGGAGCAACAGTGGGGCAACAGTGGCACAGCTTGCTGCAAGAGCTGCTAAGTGCCCCAGCGCTGGAAATATTTCAGGTCTGAGCATCGTGATCTCTTTCAGGATGTCCCTGCTCATTGCAGGGCACTTGGAGCAGATGAGCTTTCCAGGTCCCTGCCAGCCCAGCCCAGTCTAGGATTCCTGGCTGTTTTCCTTTGAACAGCACCAGGAGTGGAGGTGAGCAGGAGGGGGCTCATCTGATGCCTTGCACTTCAGTGGAGGAGGAGCTCATCCTTGGGACACTGTTCCACCTGCAGCCCCTGGGCATTTTACCTGCAGGAGCTCCTGGGCAGACCAGCGCTGCGCCTCGTCTGTCTGCAAGCAGCAGCTCAGGAAGTCACGCAGCCAAGGCGAGAGGAGCTCGGGCTGCTGCAGCGGTGGGGTCCCTTTGGTGGCTATCAGGCGTTGAGCCTGGAGAAAAAGGAAACACGAGTCTCTCACCTGCTTCTCTCACTGTGTCTGTAACTGCTCTCCCAGATCCCATTGTTTAAGCTCCACTCTGCAGGGGCAGTTTGTTTCTGCCGTGACAGAGAGGCAGAGATGCCTTTCCTGTACCAACAAAGAACCCAAACTCCAATGCAGCCACAGCTTTTCCAACATCCAGCAGATCCTGCCTTGGCAGCTGATTTCACTGACTGACCTTGTGAGTGGAAACTACATCAGCAAAAGCACCTTTGCTTCTCTGAGCATTCCCTTGACCAGCTTGACAGGCTATTTGGAGGAGGGACTTTGCTACACTAACTCACTCTACTGTTTCCAAGGTTTATGACATGATTCCCTCTCCAGGGGAATGGGGAGTAATGGCAGAACACAGTGCCATGGGGAGCAAGAGCTTGCTGCTCCTACACTGGCAGAGCAGCACCTTTCTAAAGAAAGAAATGTCAGCTTTGCAAAGAGCAACAGCAAATGCTTTTGTAGACTCTCCTGTGCAAACCAGCCACAATGACTGCTGCTGCAGTGGATGTGCTCAGAAGTAAAGAGCACTTTGGCTGCACTGCTGACCTTTCCAGCTGAGCACTGAGAGAAATGAGTCTCTCTTTTGTCTTTGCTGTTTGTTTCAAATGCTGCCACCACCACTTTTGCTTTTACAGGCAAGGAATGCAGTGCTGACAGGCCAAAGTTGAGGGAGGCAAGATGGAGAAGAGCAAATCCAAGAGACAGAGTGAGAATGCAACAGCAGCAGCAAAGAGGACAAGGACAGAATCCAGTGAGTGCAGGGGCACTGGCAGGCAGTTCACTTGAGATGCTCTTGCTTGCCCAGAGCATAGCAGCAACACAGAAACAAAGCCTGGCACATGGAATTGCTCCTGTTCTGAGCCCTTTTCCCAGACAGTCCTGCCCAAGCCCTGGGAAGCACAGGTGGGATCCCTCACCTCCCGGCTGACAGTTGCAATCTCGGCTTCACACAGGTCAGCCTCGTCGATGAGATCAAACAGACTGCCTCCATCCATGTACTCCATGACCAGCCAGAGTTCCTCATGCACAAGGTAGCTGAAAGAAGGGAATAAGGCTGTGCAGATGAACAGGCATGGCTACGTTGGTTTTGTGCTTTATTCTTGTTCCTCGGTGCCTTTATGACAAGGGCAGAATTAAAGGAATAGACATTCCCTCCAGGCTGTGCCTTGTTTGCAGTCTCTGCAGTCTCGAGGAGAATGGCACACCTGTGAAAAAGGAGATGTCTTAGATGGCCAGCAAGGGAGAAGTGCAGTTGAGTGACAGGCCAGATGAAAAACGTGTCACGCGTGGCCTTTCTGGAAATAAGCACCTCGTGTTCCTGGCATGGACAGCCATGGGAAAGAGGGGCAACAAGCCAAGGGAAATCCTCTCTAGGATAGTTGATCAGCATTGAAGAAACTTTAAAAAATCAATCCTGAGACAACATGGAGGCAGTGAACTTACAGGGGATTGACTCACAATGGTAGGGTTGATCCAGGTTTTTGAACCATTTTCCAACCATGTGTTTGAAAGCCAGGGAAGACTCATGCAAACAAAATGCACTCTCTTCCCATCCATTGGAGATGAGTAGAGAAATAAGAATTAACCAATAATTACCAGCTCTCTTTTCTGCCAGTGTCCCAAGTGGGTTTTTAACCTTGCATGCTTTTAGCATGTAAACACGTACAAATACATACATTAGTATGTAATCATGGGATAAGACTATGACCACTCACCTGTCTAAATAATTCACAATAAAGGGACTCCTATTCCTCCTCATGACTGTGATTTCAGTAATGGTGTCTAGCTTGCTGCTCAGTCCTTGAAGATTTATTTTCTTGATGGCCACCTCAAATGACATTGAAAATCAGTAACTTTAGCAGCTGGTGGCACGAGACCACACCACACACGGAGCGAGTGATTTTGCAATGACTCACCTGGTTTTGTTGATCAGGCCTCTGCTGATGAAAATCCCGGCGATCTTCAGTTCTTGTCAAGTCTTCCATGTTCCTCTCCTTCCCTGCCATTGATGTTCTGTAGACACAAATACAGAGCAAGTGACTGGGAGCTGCCATCAGGCTCAGCTTTTCCTCTTTCAGCCTCCAAATCACATTCATTCAGCCACTTCTTTCTGCTTCCCCTCCCACCTCTGCTTCCACTGCAACTCTGCCTGCAGAGGCAAAAGAACAACCTGGCAACAAAGGCACCAAAATCCCTGACTTCAAGCAGCAACTCCATGTCCTCAGGGTGTCTCTCAAATGCTCCCAGGCAAGCACACCCAAGAAGCTGGCAGGGAAAAACCATCCCAAAGAGCTGCTGTTGTCAGATCAGTATCTTTGGTGCCTGGAGCTGCTTGGCAAGTCTGTGCAGGGGCACAGGTGTCTCCAGACCACAGTGTCCCCTACGTATCCGACCAGGCTGAGCGCAGGGCCTTTGACAGGCTCCCTCCTCTGCAGACAGGGAGCCTTCCTGCTTCAGGCTGGCCCCTCTCAGAATCCCAGCCAGCTGGGGCCTGAACATGACAGCTCAAAGCCCATTGTCCAGGTGTCACTGGCTGAGGGGAATGGCTGGGTCCTGGCAGGACTGCAGCACTCAGCATCCTCAGCCACCAACAGCAAGTGCTGGCTGCTCAGAAACTTGCAGCTCTGCCTTGCCCTAAAGACAGCAGCCTCCAGAAATGGCACTTACTGTCCTGGAAAGGTCTGGCTGTGGTGTGACCGCAGCTGGAGGATTGTGGTCATTTGGCTCCTCTTGGGCCTCTTCTGCAGGAGCAGAGGGAGCCAGAGGAGAGTCTGCTCTTGGTTCTGTGCTCTGTGGACAGACAGGAGTGTGAGGCACAGGCTGTTACCTATCATTTATAACCTTATTTCTATTCAGCTCTACAGCCAGCTCTACTAAGGCACAAATCATCAGCTTTGACAGCAATGGGATTCTGAGTCACTCAGAGTCAATTCAAATGGGCTGATTCAAGTGTACTGCTAATTGCTCTGAAGTAGATATTCCCCCTGGCTACTATGAGGCTAGCAATGTTTGCCTCTGCAAAACTGGGCTATTAGTTCTTTTCAAGCTCTGAAATGGAAAATTAGGAAATAGCCAGTGATGCCTTTGCTCTTACCAGCGCAGACATGGAAATGAATTTTCTTTCAGCCTACTCAGCTGGCCCTCTACACTCTACTGCCACAGGCCAAGCTCACAGCTTGCTTCACAATTCTTAAACAGAGGGAACATCAAATGTTCCTTTCTCACTCACCTCAGGATCGGCACCTCTGAACACACGGGTCAGGTGACCTGCAGTGGGCAAGGGAAAATGAACCAGATTCTTGGAGAAAACTGCAGAGAAGCCGAGCATTTTTGGAAGGTGTCCCAAGAAGGTCTCCCAGTCTACATTTTCCAAGTTGTCCTGCTTGCCCCAGCAAAGGGAGGAAATGACAGACTCTGCTGCCACAGACTCTCCCATGGAGGGAACGCAGCCCCTGCAGGTTCCCTTGCAAATGCTGCCCACAGAGCCCTGGCTACAGACACCCCCTTTTTAGCTGAACCTGTTGACAGGAGCTTTACCCAAGTGCCATCCAAATGGTCTTCCTGTTTCTAAAGCAACTCAGTCACTAAGAAAGAGCACGAAGACATACAAAAGCCAGGTGAGGTTCCAGCCAGGGAAAAGCTCTACTTACGTGCCAGGTGAGTCAAGAAATAACCAGAGTAAGCAACGCTGTAAACAGAGCAAACTGCAGCAGCGAGTGGCCCAATCATTGTGGCAACTGCTGTGCAAGTTTGCAGACTGCTGTAACACTGTCTTCTAACAATATGCTCTAACGCTATGCTCTAACTCTAAGCTCTAACACTATACTCTAACACTAGGCTTTAACACTACGCTCTAACACTATAACACGTGGCTCTAACACTATAACACTACACTCTAACTCTATACTCTAACACTACGCTCTAAGAAAAAACAAGGATCCTGTCAGTGCGCAGCTGCCCGCTGACAAAAGCCTGAAGCAGGAGGGTGAGCTCCTGCTCTGAGCAAACCCGAGAGCTGCTCTGCTACCACTGAGGCCGGGCGTGCACCAAGGCAACCTTGTGATGTCAGCACGAGGACGTGGCAACCCTGCCCTGACATCACAAAGGAAACATTCTGCCCTGCTCTGTGAATTCATGCAGATGGATAAATTGATGTTTGTGTAGGCCTAGGCTGCATTTTGACCTCTTTCCCCCCTGGGCTGCCTTTTTCACCTCTTGTTTTTCCCCCTGTGCCCCTGTGTCTCTGTCCCTGTGCTGGGCCCGAGCTCGCGGCCGGGCTGGGCGGAGCAGCAGGACATCTAGAAATACACACATCACAAACCTATCTCTAAATATACAAATATCAATGTACCAATATAAGTTGTCATATGAAATATGAATTCTATAGTTACATCTGTATATTGTATGGTTAGGTATTTTCAAAGATTGAAATATGTCTTGAGCTGTATGGTTTGAGAATTCTATTTCTTTAGTACATGGTCTGGGATTCTTTAGAGAGGGATGCGATATTTTTGTATTTGTATATGGGTTGTAAGGTTGTAGTAATATGTAACGAATGAAATTGTTAAACTTCAATTCATATTTGTGTGTAGTGAGTGGTTGTAGAGCATTCCAAGAAATTAATTTTTTAACAAGTTTATATTTGAATATATTTACATAGCAAAATTGTAACAATAAACTAGTTTTATAAGCTTTAATTGATATTTGTATATTTCTTTACTGGCAGTGCTGGTGTAACAATTTAAAATAAATTTCATTTTTAAACCTAAGTAGATTTGTGTGTATTTGTACATTAGTTTGGCAGATGTAACAATCTGCAATCAATTCAATGTTGCCACTACAAGAGGTGTAGATTTGTGCTCTCGGGAGCAATGGGCAGATGTAAATGTGATGATGGGGGAGGATTTTGGCCATGGGATTCTCCATCCATGCCCAGCACATCATCCACTTGCACCCCGGCTGGGCAAGGAAAGCGCAGATTTGGGATGGCAGCAGAGCCACCCGTTGGCTGAGAACTCGCTGCCAAGGCCTGCTGAGAAAACTCTGGGACTCCACAGAGTGCACAGCTCCAAGCAGAGCCCCCCAGAGAGGACAAATCCACCCCCCATGCCATGGGCAGCTCTTTAGGAAGCACTCCAAGTGTCCCTCTGAAGGTCATCCTGGAGCCCAGAAGCCACCAGGGATCCTGAGCCAGCTCCACTGCCTTTGGCAGCACTTTGGCAAAGGAGCTGCAGCAAGGGGGAAGCAACAAGGACTGCAACTGCTGCAGGCTGGGGATGCAGGAAGGGCCATGGACACTTGTGCTGAGACGCTCGAGAATCCAGAAGGATGGTGGAGACCTGGGAAGCAACAAGTTCTCACAGCCACTCCAAGGATGGAAGCCCTTGGGGTGAAGTTCCCTGGAGGAACTCCCAGGGCAGTTGCTGCCAGGATCAGCAGCAGCAGAAGGCAGCAGGATCTGCTCCTTTTCCTGGCTCTGTGTGCAGCTCCCAGGCTGTGATGGCCCCTGCTCCCACAGAGCCCTTGCCCATGGAGGCTGCAGGGTAAAAGCAATCCCATGGCCAAGAGAGGCTTGGCAGCTGAAGTCCACTGCCCTTGTGTTTTGGGCTTGAAGGGCTCCCATGCCAGAGCACAGCAGGAAACCAGGGCTTTGGGAGGCAGAGCCTTTTGAGGGAAAGAGAGATCAGGCACTCACATGCCTGAGACTCCTTCAGTTCTCTGCTTTTGTAGAATGAAAAAGAAGCAAGGTGGGCAGAGAGAGGCACATGCAGTCCTTGGAAAAAACATGGTGCCTCACAAGTGCTGTGGGAGAAGAAAAACAGGGAGCAACCTTGCTTTGTTTCCACAGCCTGTGTCTTCTGCAGAGGAGACAATGGGATGGACAGGAGGGGAGGGATAACTGTGATAACCCAGTCTGCCTGGCTGTGTACTGACAGACTCTGTAGCAGTCAGCATTGTAGGAAATGCCAGATTGTTATTTAGCATCATGACACGCTGCTGCTTCATTGCAAAACTGCCTCAGCCTGGAGAAAATCAGCTGAATTTATTGTCAGTTGAAGTAGATGTGGTGAGAAACAGTGACACAGATTAAAACAGGTTTTCTAACCTCGTCACCCAGAGGGAATTTTGTGTTGCGTTTTCTTCATTGTATGCACAAACTTTTTGAGTTGTTCTGTATCCTTCAGGGAGGGATCCACCAGTGACCAAAAAATAAAAGGGGGGATATGGCATTCATTCTCTTTTAACACATATTTGCACTAAGCTGTGGCTTAAACTTTGTAAGGCAAAGAAGAGATTTTCTTTAGTCATGCAGTGTGGAATAAATGGTGCAAGAACAGCCACAATCCAAGCTGTAAGAACAGCCTGTTCTTGGTCCTAACAGGACATGGTGTACAAGAAAGCACCACAATCCCAAAGATTCACCTCTTCGGTAAAAGCAGAATGGTTCCTGGTGTAAAACCAGCCGGTGATGGAAATAACAAATGTCCCTGGGCTGGGGCAGAAGCCTGGGAGTCCAAGGCTTGGCAAAAGAGAGCTGGCCAAGGCAGCCCAAGGTGCAGGCAGGCATTTGGCTGGAGGCAAGAGGGAGCTGGTGCTGCCAGCACGGGAAGGGACTGCAGGCAGAGGAGCTGGCTGGCAGCAGGGAGTTTCCACTCACTCCCAGTTGCTCCCAGTAACTTCCAACATGATTCCCTGCTCAGAGCCACTCCAGTTGTCACACACAACACGAAGAAATGACACCCACACGCTGAGATGTCCAGGGCAGAAAAGAGGCAGTTTATTTGCAAACTTCAACATTTCTAGAATTCCAGCAGTGACTATGGATTGGAGGAAGAAAATCTCCCTCTCCAACCACACTGGGTAACCCAACAGCCCACCAACACTTGAGCAGGCCATGCAGGCTGCCAGCGTGCTGGCTGGCATCAGGCGGGGGAGTCGCTGCCACAGCCGTGGCTCCTGACAGGCACTGAGCCCCATCTTCTCCCCGGCCGCTCACCTGAGCAGGGGGAGTTTTTCTTCATCAATTCCAGTAGACTGCAGCTGCTTCACATCGCTGCCTTTCTGCCGTGCCTCTTCCCCCCGTGCTGTCTCCTCGGCGAGGCTTCCTGCCGGGGCAGCAGGGATGTTTTCAGTTGACTTTTCTGCTCTTCCTCCATTCCTCTTTCCACTCTCCTGCAGCATTCGAGGAATCCAAGGGTCTGGTCCCTACCTCGGGGGCCACTTGCAGAAGAATCAGGAATGGGCCATCACTCCATGATCAATATGATCAAAGTGAGCCATTTATTGCAATGTGACAGTACCTTTTATACAGTTTTCAGCCTTAATCACGCGTTACGTGCTGCTTTGCAATTGGATATACCCTAAAAGCCCACGTTGGCCTTTTAGCCCGGACTGGTTGATGGCTTTTGCACATCCAGCAGGTTGATGCAGTCCTTCATTTGGCTTCTATCCAATTCTCACATTCTGAAGCTGTTAGCATCCTTTGTTCTTCTTGGGACGTGACTTCTGTCATCTTTTGTTCCTTCTTGTACGTGGCTTTGCTGCCCTTGAATGGTTATAGGTCTTATTTATCCAGAGAAGCTGGATTGCTCACATGTCCCCATTTCTGGAGGAACCCATCCTCCACACCTCCCCACCGCCCCCATAAACGGAAGTGGGGCAAACTGGGAAGCTTTACTGGGAACACTGGGAGCAGCCGGGCGGGGACAAGAGTGACAGCGGGGCTGGGGGACACACGATCCCCCAAAATCAGCGTGGGGACAGAGCGGGGGGTCCCGGCTGGGCCCAAGGCCACGGGGAGGGGCTGCGGCTGCTGCTGGCTCAGGAGCTCTGTGAGCAGAGAAAAGGGGGTGACACCGGGCTGGGGGAGCACACACGCTCCGGGGGTGGGGGTACACGACCCCCGGGACCCCCCCTCACCTTCCTGCACAGGTAGAAGCTGAGCCCCAGCGCCAGGAAGATGAAGCCCAACACGAAGCCCCCGATCCCCGTCAGCATCTCGCTGTGGGCAGTGTCCAGCAGCATCTCTGGGTGGTCTGCAGGGGTCAGGACCCCCCAAAACCTCTCACAGACTCCCCAAGCCCCTCCAAACACCCTCCCAGTCTTCCCCAGCCCACCCAAGACCCCCTGAAACCTCCTCCCAATCCCTTCCCGGCCTCCCCAGGACCCCCCTGTCCCTCTCAGGATACCACAACACCCTCCCAGTTGCCCCCCACTGCCCCAGGACCCCCCAACCCCCTCCCAGTCCCTTCCCAGCCCCTCCAGGACTCACCCACACCCCTCCCAGTCTCTTCCCAGCACAACCAACCTCATCCCAGGTCCCGCTTTCCAATCCCCAATCTCCTTCCAGCCCCTTCAGGCTCACTCCAATCCCTCCCAGTTACTCCCAGCACATCCCAATCCCCTTCCCAGTCCCCCCAGTGCCTCTCCTGTGCCCCAGTGCTGGCTCAGGGGCTGCTCCAGGCTGACGTGCCCCACCTGGAGCTGGAGGTGACCCCGTGTTCAGGGGCGTTTCCAGCAGCACCAGGAGCTGGTGGGGTCCAGTCCCCACTGGGGACCACAGCGGTGGCCACCACGTGCCTCGAGAGCTCCTGCTGGCCCCGGAACCACCTCAGCTGGATCTGGACAGGGCAGAAATCCATCCCAGAGCAGAGCAGGCGGCTGGGGCTGGGCTGGGAGCTCGAGGGCAGCAGCGAGATGGAAATGCTGGAGGGCACTGGGAGAGAGTGGGGCCACACTGGGATCAGCTGGGGGGCACTGGGAGAGACAGGAGAGGGGTGGTGTCGCATTCAGAGGCCTGCTGGTGGGTTTTTAATAAGTTTTGATAAGTTATTAAGTTATTGTTAGGTTATTGTCCCAATGGTTTGTTCCTGTTACCCCCCCAGATGGGTTGGTTTTACCTCAAGGTGTCCCCCTCCCTTGCCAGGCTGTCCTTCACCCCCAGACACACCGGCTGCTTTCCTCACCTGATGTCAATCCTCCCAAGCCACTGCCCTCATTTCCAGAGGTTTCTCTGTCAATCCTAAGCTCCGCCTGGGTTTTCCCCTTTTCCACGCCACCCCGTTGGTGCAGGTGACCCTTTCCTCACCCCTCGCCTTCCCGAGTGGCTGTCAGACCGTGGGAAACCCCTCACTGCCCTCCCCGTTGTGTCCCAGATTGGTTGGAAAATGCGACCTCCCCTTGACCCTCCCCCGGCTAAAAGAGAATGGAAAGGCGGGCATTTTCGGGTTTTGGCCAGGGCGCCCCTTGGGGAGTGAACCTGTGGGGAGCACATGGAAAATCCCTCTCTGTGTCCTCGTGTTATAGATACAAACAGGAACTTAAAACTTTTTAATAGTTGTGTCTGTGTACTAGCTGTGTGTTTCGATTTCTGTTTGTAACTGTGTGTGTTCTAACCAGTTCTAAGTGGTTATGGGCACTTGCTGTTGTGATGTTGTTAAAGTAATTGTTAGATATTGTTGCAGTGTTTAGTTACCAATGTTTGTAAGTTTTGTGCGGCTGCCTCCCGGATTCAGTTAAAGAGACAACACAAGGAAAAAGGGGAATCTTTTACCCTTCTGCAAATAACTCAAAAACTGAGACCAGCACCCAGTGCCTGCACTGGAGAACACGACCAGCCAATCAGAACAAGGCGGGAAGAAATGATTGGTGTAGAACGCATGCCGTTAAGAGCCAATGAGAGCCCGAAGAATGCACCAATCAGGGAAAGGATCCAAAATGGACCAATCCCTGAGGGGACTGAGACTTTAAAAGAGACTGACCACGCTCAGGGAGGGGCTTCGCTTTCAGGAACTGGACTGTGCTGAGGCGTGGCTCGTGCGCACGTTTTGGTTTCTCTGACTTGCCGTGAGGGGCTGGGACTAGCCCAGCCTCCTGTTCCTGTAGCCGTTTTTATACCAAGAAACACTTGGCCTTCCCTTTTTAACATCTTTGGATCTACGGCCTCGTCATTAAATTGGCAACATTGTAACCCTCAGCTCTGATCCCAGAGGCAGCACAGCGAGAGCCCTGGAGAGCCGGCGGTTCTGCTCAGCACCGCGCTCCGAGCTCAGGAGCAGCAAGCACGGAGGCGGCCGCTGCAGGCGCCAGGGGCCGGGGAGTGCGAGCCGGGCGGGCAGATCCGGCCTGGAGCGTCAGCTGTGCCCGACGTGAGGGCTTTGGGAGAGCCCCGCGGTCCGGGCTCTTTGTTCCAGCTTCTTGGCACCTCCGGGAATTGGGAGCTTGTGGCAGCCAGAGCTCCGGTTCGAGCCGTCGCGTGTTGGTCAGCGGAGCTGGCCGGAGAGGAAAAGGCAGCTTCCGAGCAGCGGGAGGTGTTTTCCAGGATCGGGGAGCTGCTTGAGGGTTTTCTTTGCTTCCGAGGCGGCAGGAGCTGGTGAGCAGGCGCTGCCCGGCAGGCAGGCTCGGGCGGTTCAGGTCAGAGGAGGCGCCGGCGGCAGCGGGACTCATTCCGGGCCGTGCCGGCCTCGGCGAGTGCGGGCGGGGCTCGGCGTGAGCTGCTGACCCGGTGGGAGGGCTCGGGCGGGGCAGGGCTGTCAAATCCCTTCCCAGTAAATTGCAATCTCAGTTAGGAGCAAATAAAAACTCATGCGTTCCAAACCCATCCCCCACATCTGTTAAGAGTGGTTCAATAAAACGCACCCGCTCATCTTTCCCACTTAGCTCCTGAACAATCAAAGACATTTTTGGCATTTTTCCCCCTTAGGTCTGAGATTCAGAGTGGATGGAGAGGCCCCTGTGTCTGTGAGGAAAGGCCTCCTGTCGATGCAGAGCCACCCTGAATGTTCCCAAGAGCTCCAGTGCGGTGGGTCCCTGGTGTGATGGGAGCTCTGCCACCCCTCCCAATCCATGTCCCTGCAGGGGTGGACTTGCTCCTGGTGAGAGTGCTGCTGTCTGTGCTTGCAGTGTCCTTGTGCCCTGCAGATGGAAGCCTGATTCCTTCCCAGGGGCTGTTTGGGTTGGCTCTCCCCTGCCCAGGAGGGCAATGCCTGTGCCAGGTCCCTGTGGCCGAGCCGGTGCCCTGGGTGCTGGGGCCCCCTTGGGCCCTGGGGTTGATCCCTCAGGGGCTGTAGAAACTCTGCCATGGCCTTTGCCTTCACCTTGGCCTTTTCCTCATCCCTTCCTGCCTTCACCTGCTGTGCCTTTGTGACCAAATGCTCCAGGGGCTTCTTCTGCCCCTCCTGCAGCCCCCCTGAGTGCCTGTGGGTGCTCATCCTCTGACAGCTGCTGAGCTTTCTGCAAAACCATTCATTTCTGCAGGACCCAAACAAAGTCATTCAAGGATAATCTGGATCCTTGCAGGTGGAATCCCCATTTCCCAGCTGTTCCTTGCTGCTGGTCCTTGTGCTCCCCGTGCCCTCCCCAGCCCGTATCCCAGAGGCAGTGCCTGTCCTGCCGCAGTGTCCAAAGGCGGCTCCCCCGGCGGGCAGGGCCGGCAGCTCCACGGGGCCAGGCAGTGGCCGGGGCGTCCCGCAGCCTCCTGGGGGCCGGGGGCCACTGCCGGCCCTGCCCGGGGGGTGCTGGGCTCAGGCAGCGCCCGGCGCTGAGCCCCGGCTGCCCCACAGCCCCGGCCCGGCCCCGCAGCTCCCCACAGGCCCCCAGCCCGTGCTCCCGGTGCCGCAGCTCTGCGCCCGCTCCTGCCGCTGCCAGCACAGAGAAACCCCCTGAAATCCTGACCTCCTTGTTTTCCTCTCCTGGAAACAGGGGAGACAAGGCATCTGCATCAGCTGGCAGATTTTCAGCATCACACCCTGCTGAAGAATGTCCCAGTGCTCAGTATTTTTCTCTTCCTCCTCTTTTCCATCATCCTTTTTCTTACCACAGCGATTCCTGCGGCTGCTTCTTGCCTTAACCATATTCCTGCACACTCCCCTTCACCCTTTCCCTTCCCAGCACACCAACACCATCCATCCCCTGTTGTCTAAATCCCTTCTTGACTTTCCTAATTGCCCCCCGGGTGTCCATGTCCTTAATTACCTCTGGGCGAATGTGCAAACTGCCTCAACATTCTCCCAAGGGACACTTGGTGGGACACAAACATGGAGAGTGACATGGGGACACATGGACATGGAGGGGGACGTGGCCATTCATGGGGACACAGGGGGACATGGGCACAGGTGGAGATGTGGGGGACAATGACAGGGATGGAAACATGGTGGGGAGACAGCCATGGGTGAGATATTTTGGGATCATCATCCCTTTTGCCAGGACCCCTTCCTGGCTTTCCCTTTTCCACCCTGCATGGGTGCCCTGCCATGGTTACTCCCTGGAGATCCCAATGCCCTCCCTGATGAGATTTTCAGTGCTCTCTCCCTGCTGACTCTTCACAGCCCCCCCTGATCTGTCACTCGTCTGTCTCCTGGACACTCTCGGGTCCCCAGTCAATCCCCGGTGCCGCCGCCACCCAAGGGAGCCGATCACCCAAACTGGGTGAGGCACCTTCAGCTCCACTCACTGCCCGCCGCCCCGGGCGGTGGAAGGAATTCCAGACCAGCCCCAGGGTGTGTGGAAAAATTCCCATCACCAGAGGTTTGTGTCCACAGAGAAGGCAGAGTCCTGTACAAGTCATTTCATTCATAAAAAGAGGGAGAGGCCATGGGACATTTCCCATGGGGTCTCTCCAGTTGTTGGAGGACGCAGCCTCCTTTTCATCCTAATTTTCCTGGCATCATCTCCCTCTCCCTTTCCCCACTGGCTGAAGCACTTGAGAGGTGCAGACTTCCCAATGCACCTCCCACATACCCCTCTTAATATGCACCCCACTTCTGTCTGGGTAGGGATATTCACAGCTCTGTTAAGTCTTTGTTCTTCTTCTGGAAGTTCATGAATTTAGCAGGACCTTGGCTGAGCAGCAGTCTGTGTGGTCAGTTAATAACATTTTCTGGAACTGAGGGCTTCTTCTGTCCCTTCTTTGTGTCCTAGTGCCTGGCCCTATCTCCAAGCAGATTCTCAGCATCTGTTTGTAAAGACACTTTCCTCTCCTTCCTTCCCTGGGGGTCCCCTGTTTGTGGGACATCCTTATGGTTTAGAAGAGATTTTGGCTGAGTCTGGATATTTGGTGAGTTTTTGATGTGTGTCTTGATGTTTGGAGGACTTTTGGGCTGAATCTTGGTGTTTTGGAGGTTCTTACAGAGACACAAGGTGCCCAATGATTTCCTGAGAGGAGCTTGGGCAAGGAGGAACCCCCAGCCTAAGGCTCTCTCCTCTTGTTTTCTCCCCAAACCAGGATTTGTCATTCCCAAAGAGTGTCCGGATGGAGGAGGAGGAAAAGCCCCGGAGATCCCGCAGGAGGAAGGGCTGCAAACCCATCCCAGGGAGCCACGAGGAGGAAAGACCCCCCCCCTGTGCCAGGAGGGCGGCCGGAGATGCAGCCGGAGCTCAGAGCTGGAGGAGAAGCCTGATGGAGGGGAGAAGCCCCACAAGTGTGGGGAATGTGGGAAGGGCTTCAGGTATAGGTCCCACCTGATCCGGTACCAGGTGATCCACACTGGGGAACGGTCCCACGAGTGTGGGGAGTGTGGGGAGAGTTTCAGCCACAGGTCCAGTCTGATCCAGCACAAGAGGATCCACACTGGACAACGGCCCCACAAATGTGAGGAATGTGGGAACAGCTTCAGCCTGAGCTCCAGCCTTATCCGGCACCAGAGGATCCACACTGGGGAAAAGCCCTATGAGTGTGGGGAGTGTGGGAAGAGCTTCAGCCAGAGCTCTGACCTGAGGAAACACCAGCTCATCCACACTGGGGAAAAGCCCTACAAGTGTGGGGAATGTGGGAAGAGCTTCAGAGTAAGCCACGACCTGATCCGGCACCAGGTGATCCACACTGGGGAAGGGCTCTACACCTGCTTGGAATGTGGGAAGAGCTTTGGACGGAGCTCCAACCTGAAATACCACCAGCGCACCCACACTGGGGAGAGGCCCTACGAGTGTCCCCAGTGTGGGAAGAGGTTTCACACCAGCTCCAATCTGCTCCTACATCAGCGCATTCACACGGATGAGCGGCCCTTCCGCTGCCCAGACTGCGGGAAGGGGTTCAAGTGCAACTCCAGCCTCACTGTCCATCGGTGCATCCACACTGGGGAGAGGCCCTACGAGTGTCCCCAGTGTGGGAAGAGCTTCACCCACAGCTCTAACTTGATCAGACATCAATGGAGGCACCGGTGAGGGAAGCCCTGGAACTGCCCCAACTGTGGGAAGACCTTCATGTGAGTCTCCAATCTCATCCCCCATCAGAGGACCCACACTGGGAAGAGCCCTGGTGACCCACAATTCCTGTGATCCACGCTGGGGTGGACACCTGTCCCTCTCCCTGCCCCTGGCAAGGATGTGAGGTGGGATTGAATAACGTGAGGGTCTGGCCATGGCCTCTTCATTGTATTTGATCCCATCTCAGGTCATTGCCAGGGCCAGGAAAGGGACTCTCTCTCTCCCCGAGGAGAAGGGTGTCCTTTCCAGGCAGGAGGAAATAAATGGCCAGGAAGAGCTAGTTGATGTTGAATTTTTCCCTGTATATCTTTTATCTTATCCCTTCTGTTATCAATATTGTTTCAGTTTTTAATTGTTGGTTATCTTGTTGCTGTTCCCAGTAAATTGTTCTTATCCCAGCCTGGGATCTTTGCCTTTTGTGCTTTCCATGGAGGCTGGAGGGCAGCGAGCGGCGGCACGGTTTTAGCGGGAGCAGGAAATTGGGGAATCCCATTCCTAAAGCCCAGCCCATGGAAACTGAGCCTCACAGCTGGTGCCAGCCCTGGCTGCCCTGGCAACAGCCTTGGGAGCGGGGCCCTGGCTGGGGCTGTGGGAACCTCTTCACTCTGGAGCCCAGGGACAGGACTGGAGGGAAGGGCTGGAGCTGAGTGGGGCAGGTTCAGGTTGGATCTCAGGAAAAGGTTTTTCCCCCAGAGGCTGCTGGGGCACTGAAGAGGCTCCCAGGGAAGGGTCCCAGCTCCAGGGCTCTCTGAGCTCCAGCAGCGTTTGGACACCGCTGCCAGGCCCAGGCTGGGATTGTTGGGGTGTCCCGTGCAGGGCCAGGAGTTGGACTGGAGGATCCTGATGGGTCCCTCCCAGCTCAGCCAATTCTGTGGTGCTGGGATCCCATGGGAATGGGAATGGGACTGCAAATGGTTGCCATGGCAACGGACTCTGGCTCCAGGCCTGAGCTGGTGTCCATGGCAACCACCCCTGGAATGGGGTCTGCATGGAGCTGCCAAGGGACTGACCATAGCAACAGGGGGCTGGTGATGGTTGCCTGCCAAGGAATCGACTTGTCACAGCCCCTCTGAGGGGATCCATGGGGTCTTCCCAAGAGTCTCCAGGCTGTTCAAGAGCTGGAATGTCACAGGCACAGACAGGGGCTCCGTGGAGACCTCCCAGGGGTTTCTGGAGATGGTCAAGAGCCCTGTGGTCAGAGGCAGCCACAGCCATTCCATGGTGACATCCCAGGGCACCTGGGGCTGCAAAGGCACCCATCTGTCACAGGCACTCACGGGGGCTCCACGGTGACATCCCAGGAGTGCCCAGGCTGCCAAAGAGCCGGGATGTCCGAGACACTCACAGGGGTTCCTGTCATGGGCAGAGTGGGAGCTGCAGGCAAAAGCTTCATGTCTTCATTGGAGAAACTTCTGCTGAGTCATGAGGTGGAGAAATGACACCCAACAGCCACCATGGATCCTCAAACCCCTCCAGGATGCCAAGACTTCCAAAATTCGATCTAAGAGAGGAGACTGAGAGCAGCTGGATCCAATCCTAGCCCCAGATATTGTCAAATGCTTATGTGTAAAAGATTGGACAGGTGAAAATGAACCAAAATGCAATTTGTCCCACAGGATTAAGGATGGAATACCAGATATATTTCTATAAATCCAGCAGAGCCATCCCAGAGGGTCCTGGGAACCTGGGAAAGGCAGACATGGAACCAGTCTGCAAACAGGACAGGGAGGGGATCTGGGAGAGTCCCAGACTGGTCAAGCTCAGCAGGGAAGGGGATGTGGCAAATCCTCCTGCAGCCATTCCAGGCACTGGCAGGACAAGGCAGGGATTGCAGAACCCACGTGGGAGGGAAAAGAAGGGGATGTTGTGTGCCCAGACTTTAGCCAGGCCTGTGACATGGTCTGCTGTGGTCTCCTCAGAGCCAGACTGGAGAGAGCTGGGCTGAAGAAATGGAACCTGGGGTGGGTGGGAATTTGGCTGAACAATGAGGGTCAAATGTCATCCATGGTACAAAGTCCTCTTGGCAGCCACTGCCTGGTGACATCCCTCAGTGACCAGCCCTTGACCACCACTGTGGAACATTTCTATTATCTCTACAGTGGCATGAAATGCACTTTCAATTCCTTTGTGGATGCTGCCAAATTGTAGGGAATCTGTGACTGAAATCATCTAGTCGATGATGACTGCAAAACATAATTGGGCATAACTGTACTTTTCTTTCCTATGGGCAAGCTGACTGAGTTGAGTCAATTTGTCTTGCCATCAGGTGCCAAACCAAACAGCAAGAGAAGGGAGAAGAAACTTATGCATCAGAAAAGAGTCAGTTCAAAAGGGAAAAACCCAAATCCAACAAAAATCCTCAAAGCAAGACCCATCCACAAAAACACAAAAACCTCACAAACCAACCAACAACAAAAAGCAAAGGCCACAAACAGAAGAAAAGCAAATCCACAGGAAATCTCCTATCAGCAGAAAATATTTAGCCATCTTGTGGCAGGAGAGGATTCTTTATGTGTCGGTGATGTTTTGAAAGAAAAATGTCTTAAAAAAGATATTAACCCCCAAACCCGGTTGCCTTCCCCGCTTCCTGCAGTTTATTGCTGATCATGGTGTGACATGCAATGGAACATCCCTTGGGTCAGTCCAGCCCAGCTGTCCCATCCCTGTTCCCTCAGGAACACTTACTCACCCCAAGCCCATAGGTTGGGGGCGTTGCAGGCACACCTCAGGTGGGGTGAGCACTGTGACAAGGACAGGAGAACAGAACAACATTTACTCTTATCAAGGACAGTAGAACAGAACAGCACAGCCTTGGAGAAATAGATCAAGGATGTAACTCCGGCAAACAGAAGTAATTCAAAATGCAAGAAAAATGTCAGCTCAGCTCTATAAGGCTGACAAAACAGAAGGTTTGCAAAACCATAATATTGCCCATACTCAAAAGTGGGGTCGAGGAACAGCCACCTAAAAAAGACACTGGATGTTGAAGACAGACCCCAAAGAACCAGATAAGAACTTGTGAGAAGGGGTGCAACTATGTCAAGTAAATTCAAAGGAAGTGGGGATAGCTACTGAATGCATAATCAGTGTGTGTGGTCAAAACTCTGTTCATTTGATGCTCCGTGCACTCAAATGGAGGAAGGATTGCCCAAGTGACCAGCACGCTGTAATAAAGAACACCTGCTCTCAAATACTCTAAGTTGTGTGCAAAAGTTTCTATGCAGTGGATTTCAGTATCAACGGTGTCCTTGACTCCATTATGCCCCACAGTGTCACACTGACCCCTTGATTCCACAAGGCCTCGCTGTGTAACAATGGCCCCTCAGTTCCATGAGGTTTTGTACTGCCAACAATGGTCTCCTTGGTTCTGTCATGTGCAAATGGCTGCTTGGTTCCATAAAATTCCACCTCACAGTGGTCTCCTTTGTTCCATGAGGCTCTGCAGTGCCACAATGTCCCATAGTTTCCATGAGCATCTTCCATACTATCAACAATGGCCCTTGTTCCAAGGAGGCCCCACAGAGTCACAAGGGCTCCTTGGATCCATGAGATTCTGTAGTGTCACCATGATCTCCTTGGATCCGCATTGTCACAATGGACAATTGGTTCCTTGGGGCCCAACTGTGTCACAATGGACCCCTGGTTCCATGAAGTTCCATAGTATCAGCATGGCCTCCTTGGATCCACAGTATCACTATGGACCATTGGTTCCATGTGGCCCTGTTGTGTCATCATGGCTTCTTGGTTCCATGGAGCCCAACTGTTTAACAACTGACCCTTGATTCCATGAGGTTCTGTACTCAGAACCTCAAAATGGTCAAAATGGTCTCCTTGGTTCTGGACGGTAAAAATGGACCTTTGGTTCAATGAGATTCCATAATGTCACTATGGTTTCCTTGGATCTGCATTGTCACAATGGACAATTGGTTTCATGGAACCCTGCTGTGTCACAGTGAAGCCTGAGTGCCATGAGGTGCTGTAGTTGGACTATGGTCTATTTGGTTCAATGACACTTTGGAGTGTAACAATGGCCACTCGGTTCCATGAGTTTCCATAGTGTCAACAATGGTCTCCTTGTTTCTGCAGTGTCCTAATGAACCCTTGGTTCCATGAGGTTCCTAAATGTCACTGGTCTCCTTGCTTCCATGTGTCCCTGCTGTGTCACCACAGCCCCTTGGTTCCATGAGTTTCTGTACTGTCAACAATGGTTCCTTTGTTCCAATGAGGCCTTGCTATGTCACAATGGACCCTGGGTTCCATGAAGTTCTTCAGTGTCACAATGGCTCCTGGGATCCATGAGGTTCCATAGTGTCTCCATGGTCTCCTTGGATCCGCATTGTCATCATGGACAATTCCTTCCATGCAGTCCCAATGAGTCAGAATGTCCCCTTAGTTCCATGAGGCCCCGCTTTGTCCCAATGGCCCCTTGGTTCCATAGGTTTTATGCTGTACCAATGGACTCCTTGGTTCTAGGAGTTACCCTGCTGTTAGCAGTGGTTTCTTTGGTTCCAGCAAGGCCCGGCTGTGCCTCAATAGACCCTCTATTCCATGAGGTCCTACAGAGTCACAATGGACCCTCTATTCCATGAGGCCCTACAGAGTCACAATGGACCCTTGGGTCCATGGGGTTCCATCATGTCACGCTGGACTTTTCATTCCATGAGTTTTCATACTGTCAACAACAATTTCCTTAGTTCTGCAGTGTCACAATGACCCCTTGGTTCCATGAGCTTCTGTAGTGTAACATGGTCGCCTTGATTCCATGAGGTTCTGCAGTGTCACAATAGAAACCCTTGTTCCATTAGGCCTCCAAGTTTCACAATGTTTGATTCCAGGAGGCACCACAAGGTCACAACGGACCCTTGGTTCTGTGAGGTTCCATAGCATCCCAATGGTCACCGTGGTTCCATGAGTTTCCTTAGTGTCACAATGGTCCCCATGGTTCCATTTGGCCCTGCCTTGTCACAATAGTCCCCTGGGTTCCAACGAGGCCCTGCTGTGTCACAAAGGACCCTTGGTTCCATTGAGGTTCTGTGGTGTCACCATGTCCTTCTTGAATCTGCAGTAACAATGGACCATTGATTCCACACGGCCTGGCTGTGTCACAAATGTCTCTTTGATTCCATGACTGCCACAACAGAGACTTGTTTCTGTGAGGTTCTGTACTGTCACAATTGTCTCCTTGATTCCATGAGCTGTGTCACAATGGACCCTTGGTTAAACAAGGCCTTGCATTGTCTCAAGAGTCTCCTTGGTTCCATCAGGAACACAAAAGCTTTGCATCAACATTGAGCAACGCTTGCTTTACACATGGGGGAACCTCTGTCTGCATTCCAAAGAAGGGTTCAAGCTGAGGATGGCACCAGCAGCTTCCATCTGCAACAGAGATCCAGGACAGGGACAGAGAATTCCGCAGAGAGACTCAGAGAATTCTGCTTACAGAGCTCATTTCTGGTGACACTGTCCCTTGTAGAAAGGTGACATCATTCCAGGCAGCCTGTCCTGAGCATGTGGTTCCTGAGTGGGCTTTGTTGTTTAGGAAACCTGCTCAGGCTTTTCCATTCTTTCCTCACCAACAGGAAAACTTCTCCTGGGCCTGTGTGCGGGCCGAGGCCTGAGGAGAGCAGGTGGGACGTGGTGCAATGGGCTGGGACAGCCAGCTGCAGAGCTCAGGGGACAAGGTTCTGATGCAGGGCACAGGGCTGTCAGTCCCAGGTGGGCAATGTCAGACCTGGTGAGGTTGGGGTGAGGAGCAGGTTGTCCAAACAGGGTCAGCCTGCAAAGGGCTCATTCATCTCCATGCCCAGACCTCCTAAGGAGACATTCAGCATCAAGATCCCTTGGGGAATGTTTCTATCCACTCTTCACTGATCTGGAATATAAAAAATGCTCAAGTAAAAAAAGAAAAAGTCATGAGATGCACTTTCAATCTTCCTCATTAACAGGATTCCAAACTGACTCCAGTCAGCTGCACAGGCCCTGGAGACTTCAAGAAAATTGAAGGAAGACAAGGAGCTCCTCAGGGCTTTCTGTATTTTCATGAACCCCATGGTGGATTTGGGGCTGAGTCCAGGACCCCAAGGCACTGAGAGAAGGTGGAAGAAGCTGCTGAAGGAGTCAGAAGCAAAACTCCAAGTCCCTTGGAGCATCCCTGGGCCCCAGTGAGGGCAGGGAGTGCCAAAGGCTGCCCAGGGCCTGGTGAGAGCAGCTCCTTGAGGCCAGGATTGCAGGGAGCCCAAGGCTGCGAGCAAGGAACTGCAATGCTGAGCAAGGCCTGGGCTGGCTGGAGGGAGCAGAAAGGCCAAGCCCTGAGCCCAGGCCTGGGACAGCAGGGCCTGTCCCTCCCGGGTGGCTGGAGGCTGTTTGTGGGGCAGGGGGATGGCAGGGGCAGCAAGGACAAATGTCCTAAAGCTGCAAGCCCTGCCAGCCTGCTCAGGGAGGGGCCAGGGAGGACCAAAGTGCAGCCCCTGCAAGGAAAGTTCCTCCTGTGGGGCCTCCAGAGGCGCTGGCAGAGCCCAGGGGACAAAGGGCTGGGTGCCTGTGGCCCTGCCAGCCCTGCCCAGCCCTTGGCCATCTCTCCTGCAGGGGTGAGTGTGGATCTGCTGGAGGGCAGGAGGGCTCTGCACAGGGCCCTGGACAGGCTGGATCCAGGGCCCAAATCCAACAATGTCAGGTTGAACAAGACCAAGGGCCAGGTCCTGCACTTTGGCCACAACAACCCCTGCAGTGCCACAGGCTGGGGACAGAGTGGCTCGACAGTGCCCAGGCAGAAAGGGACCTGGGGCACTGGTGGACAGCAGGCTGGACATGAGACAGCAGTGTGCCCAGGGAGCCAAGAAGGCCAATGGCTCCTGGCCTGGATCAGGAACGGTGTGGCCAGCAGGAGCAGAGCTGCTGTGCCACCCCTGCCCTGCCCCCAGCTCTGCACACAGACATTGCTGCTGCAGCTCCAGAGAAGGGAACAAAAGGGGGATCTCCAGTGAAAACTTTGCAGGGCAATCCTTTATTTCCTTTAAAGCCCCAGAGAGAACAGCTCCCCATTGACTCAGTGTAGGGCAACTGTGAAGGTAGAGAGAATCTAAATGAAAAATGGCATAAACAATGGCCTTTCTTTGTGGACAATATTGAAAAACTAAAACACAGGAGAACAATCCCCCACAACCAAACCAACAAGAACTATCAAAGATGACTTTTATTACAAGTGATTTGTAGAAATCTGTAAGCAGTTTAATGTTTATGAAACCATCCAGTGGTCAGTGTCCACACTGCAGCCTTGAGCTCCTGGTTCCTCAGGCTGTAGATGAGGGGATTCAGGGCTGGGGGCACCACCGAGTACAGAACTGACAGGGCCAGATCATGGGATGGGGAGGAGATCGAGGGGGGCTTCAAGTTGGCAAATGCTGCAGTGCTGACGAACAGAGAGACCACAGCCAGGTGAGGGAGGCAGGTGGAAAAGGCTTTGTGCTGTCCCTGCTCAGAGGGGATCCTCAGCACAGCCCTGAAGATCTGCACATAGGAGAAAACAATGAACACAAAACAGCCAAAAGATAAACAGACACTAACAGCAAGAATCCCAAGTTCCCTGAGGTAGGATTTGGAGCAGGAGAGCTTGAGGATCTGGGGAACTTCACAGAAGAACTGGCCCAGGGTAATGCCCTGGCACATGAGCAGGGAAGATGTATTGGCTGTGTGCAGCAGAGCACTGAGAAAGCCACTGGCCCAGGCAGCTGCTGCCATGTGGGCACAAGCTCTGCTGCCCAGGAGGGTCCCGTAGTGCAGGGGCTTGCAGATGGACACGTAGCGGTCGTAGCACATGACGGTCAGCAGGGAAAATTCTGATGTAAGAAAAAAGGCAAAGAAAAACACCTGTGCAGCACATCCTGTGTAGGAGATGTTCCTGGTGTCCCAGAGGGAATTGTGCATGGCTTTGGGGACAGTGGTGCAGATGCAGCCCAGGTCGGTGAGGGCCAGGTTGAGCAGGAAGAAGAACATGGGGCTGTGCAGGTGGTGGCCGCAGGCTACGGCGCTGATGATGAGGCCGTTGCCCAGGAGGGCAGCCAGGGAGATGCCCAGGAAGAGGCAGAAGTGCAGGAGCTGCAGCTGCCTCGTGTCTGCCAATGCCAGCAGGAGGAAGTGGCTGATGGAGCTGCTGTTGGACATTTCTTCACTCTATGCATCGTGTACTGTTGAGAGAAGACATTGACAAAGTGGGACAAATTTCTTTGAGTCAATCCTATGAATTTTATTTGGAATCCCCTCAAAATTACTTCTCTTCCTGTGAAGGAGCTTCGCTAAACTTTTTTCAGTTCAGGTTTGTGCTGCTGCTGAATTGCTGCCTCATCCTGAGCATTGCTCTCAGCCTGACCACTGGGGAGCCCAGAGGGAAAACAGGGGTCCCTGCGCCCCAGTGCAGTGAGATCTTCTGGTCCCCACATAACTGCCCTTTGCTCATTACACTTCCCTCTATTTCAGGGTGATCACACTTAAAACTTTCTTGAAAAATAAAGTAGACAGTCTGCAAGCTGCAACTTAAAAATTAATTTCCCTAAACTCTTCTCTCCTGTTTTTGCTGTGTTGCTGGAAAGGAAGGGTTGGTCTGGCTCTGTGCTGCCTGGAGTTGTGCCTACTGGGAGCTGTTTCTCTCTATCCAAGCCTTGTCCTTCCAGTGCTCCCAGAGCCCAGCCCAGCCCTGCGGGCTCAGCTCTGCCCTGCACACCCCTCCCAGCACAGGGTGCTGCCCAGGGGCATCTCCCTGGCAGCAGGGCCTTAAGGGCACCTCAGACAAACAGAGAGACTGCAAGCCCAGGTGCTGCTGGGGCTGTCTGTAGGTAGAGGAGAGTGAGGAGGCACTTTCTGATTGAGCTCTGAGGCAGATCTGCTGATCCCCAGGGTGACAGTGCTGCAGTTTCAGTGACACAGACAAACCTGGCAGCCCCTTTCCCTTTCCTTTCTGAGAAAGCTGAGAGCAGCCCTGGCCATGCAGCACCATCTCCACAGCAGGAGGAATCTGCCCTGATGGGGGTGCCTCCTTTCACCTTCATCTTCTCCCCACAGTCCATGAGGAGCTCCCAGGCAGGCTGAGAGCTGCCCCTGGCAGGTGGCAGATCCCCTGGCCTGGCCAAGAGCCCTCAGGGCTGCAGGAGCTGCTCTGCAGGACAGCCCTGGGCACCCCTGGCTGCAGCCTCAGCTTCAGCCCCTGCAGCCGTCCCTGGCAGCAGGAGCCGTCCTGCCCTGTCCCTCTGACGGTGCCCCGCTCTGGAGCACATCTTCCCCCAAAGCAGAAAGGGCAGCAGAGCCATCCTTACAGTCACCTCAGTGCTGTCATGGGTCAGCTTTAGGAGATCCCTGCAGCCAGAGACTGACTGTGTCAGAAGCTGTGAAGATTTCTCCAGGAAGAAGCTCAGAATTGTCAAAAGCTGTGAAGATTTTTCTGTGGATAATCTCAGAATTGTCCTTTCAGTTTCTTTAAGCCTCTGTCTCCTTCACTGCTCTCAGATAACTTCAGGCAGTGCCTTCAGCCCTGCTGGGCTGGGAGAGGAGCTGCTCCTCAGGAGAAATGTCTTTTTGAAGCTCTTCTTGGTTGCCAGGATCATCCTCTCTACCAGGAGCCCAGCCCAGCTCAGCAGCACAGACACAGCACAAGGACTTTAATGACCTTCTTGGAGGTTTACTGATGAGTCCATGAACATCAGTCCCTGAGGGTCAGTTAAATAAACCTCTCAAGAATTTAAAGTCACAATCAAACTCCAAAGTTTCTTGAAGTTTTAACAAGTCCCACTGAGGAACATAACTGAGAAAGTGTCCCCAGGTTCCAGTGTGAGCAGAACACTGCAGGCAGTGATGACAGGTGGGGACAAACAAGGCAAAGGTGTCTCTGATGCTGAAAAAACCTGGATGTGTTTCAGGAATGCAAAGGGCCAAGGCCTGAGCCCCAGCCCCTGGCAACGCACATCCTGTCCCTCCCTCCTTGCTCAGGGCTCTTCCCGGGCCACTGGAATGTGGGGATGTGCAATGCCAAGGGCAGCACCATGGGGCAGCCCCTACCAAGCTGCTGAGCAGGGACAAGGAGGCCATGAGGCCCCAGGCCTGCAAGGGTCACTTGTCCCCTCCTCCTGGCTCAGGCCCAGGGCCAGCAGCCATGGCCAAAGTGCTGCAGGCCAAAGTTGGCTCTGTCAGGGCCTTGCAGTTGCTGCCCATCCCTGTGCCCTCTGCAGCCCAGGCTGTCCTACGGTGTCCATGCCCTGTGCCTCTGTCCCTGCAGGCTGTTGTCACCCCCGGCTGCCCCACCTGGCTGGGCCCTTCCTTTGCTGACAGCTCTGCATCCTGCCTGCCTCTGCCTGGGCACACAGAACCTTGGGCTGGATACCAAAAGGGTTCATTCCATTTTTACGCTGCCTGTGAACTTCTAGCACAGGAACAAGGCATGCAGGGTCTGCTTTCCCAGCAAGGATGGTTGGAAGAGAAGAAGAAGACATCTGGCCCAAGGGTGCAGTGATAGAAAAAACAAAGAGGGAATGTGGGAACTTGGAGTGGGTTTTATGGCAATGGCTAAATTGTAATACACATGTGACTTTTATATAAGTAACACTGTTTTAGAATCACATGTCCATGTAAGGTTATGAGTTACCAAATGTTGGACCTCAAGCCTGAGTAACTGATGCCCTCCTAAACACCAAATTAGATTTAGGGGTTCTTATTCTGATATTTCAGGGATTTGGTGACAGCATGGCCTCACAGGACCAAGGAGTCAACTGCGATGCCTTGGAACCTCATGAAACCAAAATCCTTTCTGACACAGCGGGGCCCTATGGAACCAATGGTCCATTGTGATGCTGCAGATCCAAGGAGACCATTGGGACACTCTGGAACCTCATGGAATCCAAAGTACATTGTGTCAGAGAAAGGCTTCACAGAACCAAGAGTCCATTTTTACACAGCAAGGCTTTGTTTGAGCAAGGGAACCATTGCTGATAGTCCAGAAACTCATGGAACCAAGGGGCCACTGTGACACACCAGGGCTGCAGGGAATGGAAGGTCCACCGTGACAATGCAGACCAAGGGAGACCACTGTGGGGGTCTCGTGGAACCAAGGAGGCCATTGTGACACCGCTGAACGTCACAAAACCAAAGTGACCATGTTATACTGTGGGACCTCATGGAACAAAGGGGCCATGGTGACACTGCAGAACCAAGGAGACTGTTGTTGTCAGTAGGAAAGCTCATGGAACCAGAACTCCATTGTGAGACAGCAAAGTCTCGTGGAACCAAGGGTCCATTGCAACTTTGTTGGGCCTCATGGAGCCGTGAGCCATTGTGACACAGTGTGGCCACATGGAGCCAAGGAACCGTTGTGACTGAAGAACCTCATGGAACCAGGAGTCCATTGTTCCACTGTGGGGCCCTGTGGAACCAAGGGGACCACAGTGACATTGCAGGGCCTCATGGAACATTGGAGATTATTCTGACACTTTGGGACCCACTGGAACCAAGGGGCCATTATAGCATAGCAGGGCCTCATGGAATCAAGGGGGCTACAGTGAACATTGTGGATCTCCATGGAATGAAGGGTCCATTCTGACACTGTGGAACCAAGGAGACCATTGTGACAGTATGGGGCATCATGGAACCAAAGGTCCATTGTGACACAGCAGGGCCTCATGAAACCCTGGAGGCCATTTGTACACCTTGAGGCCCTGGGAAACCAAAGGGCCATTGTGGCACTTCAGAACCCTGGGAAGCCAAGGGATCCATAGTGACACTGTGGGCCTTAATGGAACCAAGGGACAACTGTGGCTCTGTGTGGCACCATTGAACCAAGGGGTTCATTGTTACACTACACGGCCCTGTGGTACTAAGGATTCATGGAACAGCACGGGACCCCATGGAACCGAAAGTCCGTTGTGACGTGGCCGGGCCTCGTGGAATCCTGGAGACCATGATGAATCTCTGAGGCCTCGTTGTACCAAGGGGCTCTGCAGGACCTTGTGGAACCAAGGAGACCATTTTGCCTCATGGAAGCAAGGGGGGACAATTGTGATGCTACGGGGCCCCATGGAAGTAAGGGGCCATTGTAACACAGCTGGGCCTCATGCAGCCAAGGGGCCATTGTGATCCTGAGGAGCCCAGTAGAACCAAGGCACCACTGTGACATTGCAGGACTATCTGGTATCATGGAGACCATTGTGATGCTCTGAGGCCTCATGGAACCAAGGGGGCCACTGTGTCATTGTGCAGCTCCATGGAACCAAGGAAACCATTTTGGCACTGCAAGGCCTCATGGAAGAAAGGGACCATTGTGACACTGTGGGGCCCCATGGAAACAAGGGCCAGTGTGACACAGTGGGGCCCTGTGGAACCAAGGATCTGGTATGACACCACCATTGTGACACTGTGGGCCCCGTGGATCCAAGGGAACAGGGAACAGGTTTGGTTGGCTGGGCCTGACTGGCTCAACTGGCCTCAGCATGTTGGGGGTCTCTTCTCATGTACCCCTGAAACACTGGGGCTCTGTGCTTTCCTTCCTGTGGAGACCCTGGTGACACTGTGGGGCCCCATGGAACCAAGGGGCCATTGTGACCCTGCAGGGTACCATGGATCCCAGGGACCATTGTGACACTGTGGGAATTCCTGGAACCAAAGGGATCACTGTGGCACTTTTGGGCTGCATGGTCCGAAGGGTCCAGTGTGAAGCAGCAGGGCTTTGTGGAACAAAGAGGCCATTGTTGCATTACAGGGCCTCGTGGAACCACAGGGTCATTGTGATCCTGCTGGGCCTCATGGAAGCAAGGGACCATTGTGACACCTCATAAGAAAGGCGAGCATTGTGATCTTTCTGGGCCTCATGGAACCAAGGGGAGATGGAACAGATCTGGCTGGTTTGGCCTTCCAGGGGCCACCTGACAGGTCCAGCTGTTCTCGGAATACTGAAGGCTGCGTCTTATGAGCCCCTGGAGAACTGAAGGGCTTTGTGCTTTCCTTCCTATGGAAAAGAACCATCCATCTTTCCAGCTGCCCATGGCCAAAATAGATACTCCCCCTGAAAAATTTCCTATATGCAAGGGTTGTCCCACACAAAAGCTGCCAGGACAGAGAGCTGTGGCTGGCCTTGGCCTCTGCTGGTCACCTCTCATCTCAAGGAAGCCCTGGGGAGAGAATATAAACAGGCTTGACCACTGGAACATCAATCACTCTCTCATCCTCTGAAAAACTCAGATGTTCTTCTGATCATATGTCCTTTTTTTCTCATTGTCTATTATGCATAATATACTGTTTTAAGCTAAAAAAATATTCTCATAACTCTCCCAGTGTTATCAGACACAAAACATCTCCTCTACAGATGGATCCAGGTCTCCTGTAGAAGCAAACACAAAGAAGAATGCAGCAGGAATTCTTTGTCTCTGCTCCCATCTGTCCCATCTCCTCTGGGAGATTTTATTGAAATTAATGAAGATGGAGTTGAAAGCCTCAGGGTAAGAATCAGTGGGAAGGCCAACAAAGCTGACATCCTCCTGGGAGTCTGTTATCGTCCACCCAGCCAGGAAGAAGAGGTGGACAACTTATTCTATGGGCAGGTGGAGAATGTTTCAGGACCACTAGCCCTTGTTCTTGGAGGTGACTTTAACCTACCAAACATCTGCTGGGAACTGAATACAGCAGAAAAGAGGCAGTCCAGGAAGGTTTTGGAGTGTATGGAGGACAACTTTTTGCTGCAGCTGGTGAGTGAGTCCACCTGGGGAGGGCCTATGTTGGACCTGCAGATCCAGGGATGGGGAGGAGATGGAGGGAGGCAGATGAGAGCTGGCTCTCAGGTGGCAAAAGGAACCGAGACTGTCCTGGCAACTTTTGTCTGGCAGCTATCCTTGGATGTCTGGAATTACGGAGGCAGATTCCCAGTTGTGGCCATGGACACCTAGATGTGAAAGATGGTTTTTTCCATAGGAAGAGAATCACAGCCTGCCAGTGTTTTGAAGGCAGATGAGAAGTGGCACTAAAGAGACCAAGGGCAGCCAGAGCTGTCTGTCCTGCCAGGTTTCATATGGGAACAATCCTTGGATAGAATCAAATTTGGAGGTAGAATCCCAATTTTGGCCATGGGCACCTGGAGGAGAAGGATGGTTCTTTCCCACAGGAAGGGAAGCACGGAACTCCAGGGTTTCAAGGACAGATCAGAAGCAGCCCTCAACATGTCAAGGTAGAGCTGGACAAGTCAGACAGTCTCCAGAGGCCAAGCCAGCCAGACCTGTTCCATGTTTTTGGATCCTTAAGGCCCTGCAGTGTCACAATTGGCCCTTGGTTCCATAAGGCCCCACATGATCACAAGTGATCTTTGTTTCCATGAGGCCCAGCAATATCACAGTGGTCTCCTTGCCTCCACAGTGGCACAATGGCCTTTTGCTTCCATGAGATATGGCAGTGTCACGGTGGTGGCCGTGGTTCTGTGAGGCCTTGTGGTGTCACAAGGGCCCCTTGCTTCCCTGGGGACTCAGAGTGCTAGAATGGTCTCATTGCTTCCATGAGGCCCTGCAGTGTCACAATGGCTCCTTGGTTCCACAAGGCCCTGAAGAGCCTCTGGATTCAACAAGGCCTCAAAGTGCCACAGTGGTCTCCAGGATTCCATGAGGCCCCACGTCGCAATACAACAAGAAAGAACGACACTCACACACTGAGATGTCCAAGGCAAAAAGGGGCAGGTTTATTTACAGACCTCAACATTTATAGAATTCCAACAGTGACCATGGATTGGAGGAAGAAAATTGTCCTCTCCAACCACACTGATCAAACTAATAGTACATCAATTCTTTCCTCCTCCAGAAAGGAATGCAAAACAATCATTATTTACATGAAAAGTGCATGAGAAACTCCACCACAAAAGTAAAACATCAGAAGGTTTTAGCAGAACTTTAAAAAAACAGAGCGACAGCCCCACACCATCACAGGGGCACCTTGGTTCCATGAAGCCCTCAAGTATGGAATAACCCCTTGATTCCATTGGGCCCCTCACTGTTGCATGAGCTCTTAGTTCCACGGAGCCCTGTATTGTACAATGGCCCCTCATTTCTACAAGGTCCCAGAGTGTCACAATGGCCCCTTGCTCCCATGAGGCCATGGGATGTCACAATGGTCTCATTGGTTCCACGAGGCCCTGCAGTTCCACAATGGCCCTTTGGTGTCACAAGGCCTTGAAGTGTCATAATCGTCTCAGTGGGTTCCCCTGTCGGTTCATAATGGCCTCCTTGGTTCCATGATGCCCGATAGTGTAACTATCAGTGTAACTGACTCTGTGGAACTCCAGGTTCCACAAAGTCCAAATGTCCCCGTGGTCTCTTGGACCCCCGCAGTGTCACTATGGCCCCCTTGATTCCATCAGGCCCTGCTGTGCTGCAATGACCCCTTGGTTATACAAGGCCCTGCAGTGTCACAATGGCCCCTTGGTTCCAGTGGGTCCTGAAGTGTCATCATGGTCTCCATGGTTCCACGAGCCCCCACAATGTCACAATGGACTTTTGGTTCCATGAGCTTTCATACAGCAAACAACATTATCCTTGGTTCTGCAGTGACCCTGCAAGGGACACACAAGGGACCCTTTTTTCCAGGAGGTTCAGTGGTGTAACATGGACACCTTGATCCCATGAGGTTCTGCAGTGTCACCATGGACTCCTTGGTTCTGTGGCCCTGCTGGGGAACAATGGACCCGTAGTTTCATGAGGTTCCATAGTGTCACCGTGGTCTCTTTGGTTCCTCAAGGCCCTGCTGTGCCACAATGGCCCCTTGGTTCCATGAGGTTCTGTACTGTACACAGATTCTCCTTGGTGTGGGAGGACAGTTTGTAAAGAGAACAGAGAAAGCGCTGAAGGCAATCTCGCCCCTGATAAATTGCAGTATTAGAACAGCCTTGCCCTTCATAGATCACAGCTATATCCAAAGAGAATGAGTGTTTCAAATCAGTGGGTTAGCTGGTTGAGAGTCAGTTGGATTCTGCAGGCTGTGCTGTGAGAAGGAAGGGTCAAGCTGGTGTGTGAGGGACAAAGAGGGTCAGGCAGTCATGCAAGGGCCAGGAAAGAGTTTGTTGGTCCTGCAGAAGGAAGAGAGGAGGAGTCAAAAGGGTGCATGGAGCTGTGGGTAGGCAACAGAGAGAAAGGTGTGAGAGCTTTTAGATAATTGGGGACTGATGCCTGTGTCAGATAAGTAACACAGTTTTAGAATCACATGTGCATGTAAGGTTATGAGTTACCGCACGTTGGACCTCAAGCCTGAATAAGTGATGCCCTCCTAAACACCAAGTTAG
Organism: Phylloscopus whistleri; assembly: GCA_017589585.1. Lineage (NCBI taxonomy): Eukaryota > Metazoa > Chordata > Aves > Passeriformes > Phylloscopidae > Phylloscopus > Phylloscopus whistleri. Next base: position 159,349 of record JADMLD010001693.1, on the reverse strand, counting down.
TGTTAAGGAGTCTTATTCTGATATTTCGTAGATTTTTTGACAGCAGGGCCTCACAGAATCAAGGAGTCAACTGTGACACCTTGGACCCTCATGGAACCAAAATCCTTTTTGACACTGGAGGGCCACATGGAACCAATGGTCCATTGTGATACTGCAGATCCAAGGAGACCATCATGACACTATGGTATCTCATGGGATCAAAAGTACATTGTGACAGAGAAAGGCTTCATGGAACTAAGAGTCCATTGTGACACAGCAAGGCCTTGTTTGAGCAAGGGAACCATTGTTGATAGTCCAGTAATTCATGGAACCAAGGGGCCACTGTGACACACCAGGGCTGCAGGGAATGGAAGGTCCATGGTGACAATGCAGATCCAAGGAGACCATGGTGCCACTGTGGGGCCTCGTGGAACCAAAGGTGCCATTCTGACCCAGCAAGGCCTTGTAGAACCAAGGAGGCCATTGTGACACTACTGAACCTCACAGAACCAAAGTGACCATGTTATACTGTGGGACCTCCTGGAACCAAGGGTCCACGGTGACACTGCAGAACCAAGGAGACTGTTGTTGTCAGTATGAAAGCTCATGGAACCACAACTCCATTGTGACACAGCAAGGTCTCATAGAGCTAAGGGGCCATTGTGACTGAGGAACCTCATGGAACCAGGAGTCCATTGTTACGCTGCTGGGCCTTGTGGAACCAAGGGGACCACAGTGACATTGCAGGGCCTCATGGAACAGTGGAGAGTATTCTGACGCTTTGGGACCCACTGGAACCAAAGAGCCATTAGAGCATGGCAGGACCTCATGGAATCAAGGGGGCTGCAGTGAACACTGTGGGTGTCCATGAGATGAAGGGTCCATTGTGACACCGTGGAACCGAGGATACCACTGTTACACTATGGGGCATGATGGAACCAAAGGTCCATTGTGACACAGCAGGGCCTCATGAAACCCTGGGGGCCATTTGCACACCTTGAGGCCCTGGGAAACCAAAGGGCCATTGTGGCACTTCAGGGCCCTGGGGAGCCAAGGGGACCATAGTGACACTGTGGGGTTTAATGGAACCAAGGCACAATTGTGGCTCTGTGTGGCACCATTGAACCAAGGGGTTCATTGTGACACTACAGGGCCCCATGGAACTAAGGATTCATGGAACAGCACAAGAGCCCATGGAACCAAATTTCCATTGTGACATTGTGGGGCCTCATGGAATCCTAGAGACCATGATGAAACTTTAAGGCCTTGTTGAACCAAGGGGCTCTGCTGGACCTTGTGGAGCCAAGGAGACCATTGTGACATTGCAGGGCCTCATTGAACCAAGGGTCAGTTGTGATACTGACCTCAGTACCAAGGAGACCCCTGTGACACAGCAAGGCTGCATGGAAGCAAGGGGGGACAATTGTGACACTACGGGGCCCAAGGGAAGCAAGGGGCCAGTGTGACAGAGCTGGGCCTCATGTAGCCAAGGGGCCATTGTGATCCTGAGGAGCCCAATAGAACCAAGGGGCCACTGTGATACTGCAGGACTATCTGGAATCATGGAGACCATTGTGACACTCTGAGGCCTCATGGAAACAAGGGGCCACTGTGTCACTGTGCAGTTGTGCATTGTTCGTTGTGCATTGTTCCATTCCATGGAACAAGGAAACCATTGTGGCACTGCAAGGCCTCATGGAAGAAAGGGACCATTGTGACACTATGGGGCCCCATGGAAACTGTTGCAAGGAAGGAGTCGAGTATCAAACGGACACCAATATGATTAGGTTTGATCTGCTCGTTTATTCTTTATTCCCTATATTTACGTGGTTACAGAGTAAAAGCAGGCACAGCTAAACAATTGCTGATTGATTAAAATCTCATGTTCAGACACTTTAAATAATTGCTCATTGGTTGACGTCTTTTGGCAGCAACTTCTTTGTTCTGTCTTATGATCAGCATTTCTGTCTTCTGCATCAATGAGAAGGTACAACAAGTTGTTACATGTCTTCAGCTTCCGAGAGGAAGCATCTGTGAGAAGGACCAATGACTTATTACATTTGCCACTTTTTTGGTAATTCAAGGCAATGTAGGAACAGCAGAGTACACAGCAGGCACAGTAGAAGACATCATCCTGTTCCCTGATAGCAAGGATTGTTCAAACCTCCTAGCAATAGATTGTGGCCTCGCTCTTCTAAAAATTCCTCTGCAATGGGGGTTAACCCCAGAGGGCTTGGAAGCTGCCAAGAGTGGCAGACAGACATCACACACATTCCTAGTTTCAGTCGCCAAAAATATTTGCATGTGAACATTGACACCTATTCAAACGCAGTTTATACCTCTGCTCACACAGGAGAAATGGCTGCACATGCCAAGAAACCTCTTGTGCAAGTTTTTTCAGTACTGGGGATCCCTAAGAAAATCAAAACTGACAATGGCCCAGCATACACAAGCAAGGAATTCCTGCAGTTTGTGCAACAGTGGGGAATGGAACCTATAACAGGCATCCCCCACTCCCCCACAGGCCAAGCTGTGGTTGAGTGTGCCCACCAGATCTGGGCAAGACAGTTCCACAGCATGGATGTCACCAACACAAAAACTCTGCAAAGCCATGTTTACTATTAACTTTCTGAATTGTTCATTTGAAAACATGAGTCCTCCGGTGGTACGTCACTTTAACAGCAGTAATCAGTTTAAGCTGTCACAGCGCCCACCAGTTTTTATTAGGGACCCAGAAACCTGGGAGATCAAAGGTCCCTATGAGCTCGTGACCTGGGGATGTGGCTACACGTACATATCCACCCCCTCGAGCCCATGCTGGATACCCCAAAAGTGGGTGAAGCCTTTTGTTCCCAAAATCCAGCACCAACGGAAGATGATGAGAAACAAGCAGCTGTTGCTTCAAAAAGAAGAACACTGACGAAAAGAGAAGACACAGCCTTCTTAAAAATCGGGTTACTTCCAGCAGATCTCAGATTGTTAATATGCTTTGTGTTTGTGTTTCCTTTTACAATGCTGTTGTTTTGTGTTGTCTTGTTCTTAATTGTGTTGGCGTTCGGAATTCTTCACTGCCTAGTTTTAAAGGCCCTCAATGGTTTAATCCCTACCACCTCAGAAGTCAGCCATGCAGAGCTTGCAGGCCAAGAACAGCCAAAACTGCCTGCAAACAAAAAGTGGTGGGCAAAAGCTATTCTGCCTCAGAATAGGCCCGAAGCGTGTCTTTCAGTTTTATTGTAACACAAAAGGGTGAGATGTTGTATTGCACTAAGTAGATAGTTCACTTCGTTATATTGCACTGGGTGTTTCTGTTATATGTATTCACACAAAGCATTTGCTGTACCTTCCCATGAGCCTCTGCATTGAATCCCCTCTACCTGACACCACCTGTGCCTCACCTCCCCCAGGTCAGCCCCCATCGGCTGATAGACCCCCTCCCTTCCCCCTCCTTGGCAGAGGGCATAAAACTGCCCTCTGGCAGGGAATCGCCCTCTTAATTCCTCTCTTAATCCCTCTCTTCATTCCCCCAACCTGCACGGAGTAGGTTCTGCATTAAACTGTGGGACTGTGTTCCTGAAGGATTAAGAGCACCTTTTGTCTTTTATCTTCGTCCTTGCCTCAGTTTCCCTCCAAGCATACTGCTAGCCAGGGCTGAAGCTCAGGGGCAAGTGGGAACTGAGGCAAAGGAGCACAAAAAGAGAAGCTCAGCAATGCATCCAACCATCACTACCAAAGATTGCCCACAGTGAGTAAGAAAGATCCATCACCAGTTACCCTCAGACTTTCCCATCACCCAGACCCACACCTCAGCTGGGGGAAGCTGTCACAGCCAAGGACTGCAGAGCCACTCCCGGACACTGGGAATTCCTGCAGGTTCCTCCAGCCACAGGTGAGGCTCCAACCTCGCTGTGAGAGGGCCCAGCTTTGATAGTGCTGAATAAACAAACTGACAGCACTTCTAGAGTGGGAACATCTGGATTCATCCTCCTCTTGGGTCCCTCCCAAAGCCTGGCCATGGCCCAAGGAGGAACCAAGGGAGGTGACTTTGACCATACAGCCCCAAACAAGGCCAGATGTTGGACTTCATGGCCTTGTCAAGCTTCCAAACACAGAAAGATCAATCCATGTTTCACTGATGAGTGGATACATCTATCACAGTGCTAATGACCATGCATATTTCACTAATGAGCAGATACAAAGATAACCTTTGGTTGGAAGGTTCATCCAGAGGTCACCCTTGGCTGAGGGCCTGTTGTTCAGGCCTCACTGAGGCCTCTTGTCCAGGCCTGGGATGAGCAGGGACATCTTTCACCAGATCAGGTTGTTCAGAGCCCAGTCCCAGCTGGACTTGAATGTTTCCAAGGATGGGACATTGACCACCTGCAGCCCCCCACATCCCCCTGGCCACAGAACCTGGCTGCAGAAATGGGTCCTTGGGGTGCTTTCCAAGGACACTGGAACTGCTCACGGTTGCTGTGGCACCCAAACCCAGCAGTGGGGTCAGTGCAGTGTCAATGGCCACAGCCCCTTGCAATGGCCCAGGGCAGGTTGGGATGATGATCCACCCTCACTCCTGGCCCAGGGCAGGGCTGCAGTGGTTTTGGTGGCACCTTGGGCTGGCACACACTTGAGAAGGGTGTCTGTGTTCAGTGGAGAAAATTAGGAGTTTTACATTGTGTCTTGGGTTGTGGAACCTAGTATGTGTATTCTATTTTCATCTGCTGAAAGCAGTTGGGGAACTGTTTTGTTTTATCTCTTGTTTACTCTGGAAGGAGTGGGGCGGGTGCCTTTTGATAATGGCCCAACTGTTAGAATCAGGTTGGGCATTGTTTCTTATCTTTTTTCTGCTAATGGACCATTTAAACACCCCTAAAAGCACACATCCCAAAACTTATCCTCCCCAAGATAGTACATTCACATTCCATCATCCCATTGCACCCCTAAAAGCACACATCCCAAAAAACTTACCCTCCCCAAGATAGTACATTCACATTCCATCATTCTATTGTGAGATGCTCCACCCAGTGGGGGGAGTCAACCATTCCTACCTGGATAAAACTGGGACTACGGAACAGGATATTCTCTTGCTTCACCCGATTACCAGAAGAAGACAGGACCCTTCTCACCATTACTGGACTCCCTCTCACCACCTCTGGACCCTTTTGGCTACAGGATCATCTCCACTCCAACAGAACCACATCTGCCACCCCAGGAGGACTTTTTGGACTGCTACCAACGTCCTGACCAGCAGGGCATCAGGTTGTAGCTGACTCTGTCAAGGCTTTCCAAAATTGTTGTTTGTTTGTTTGCTGGTTTGGTGGGGTGGTTTTGTTTTTCTACCACATTTGTATTATTGATATTCCTAGTAAAGAACTGTTATTCCTATTCCCAAATCTTTGCCTGAGAGCCCTTAACTGCAAAATTATAATTTGGCGGGGGGGGATGAGGGGTTTACATTCTCTATTCTAAGGGAAACCCCAGTTTCCCTGGCAGATACCTGTCTTTCCAAACCAAGACACATTGCTAAAAAAAAATAGGAAGCCCCTGTTTGCCTGAGTGTGGGAAGCTCTCCAAGCAAAGCAGGTGCCAGTTGAGTGAGGACAGACAGGATGGGGTTGGGGAATGTGGAGCAAGGTTCACCACACTGGGTCAGAGCTCAAGGCGCAGCTTCTCTGACCAGGCCAGATCTCCTGAGGAGAAACCCTGGATCAATATCAATCACTGAATGCTCCAGTCACCTCTGATCTAAACAGAGCAGTAACAAAAGACACCCTGTATAACAGGAATGTGCATTTCTTAGAAACTCTTTAAAATCTTTCTCCATAACTATAGCAGGAAACTTTCCTAATGAACTGCACCAGACCAGAGGGAAATCAAGGCACAGCCATGGTGTGTCAGGTCTTGCTTGATCCTAATGAGCCCCGTGGTGCATTTGGTGCTGAGCCCTTGAACCTCAGGGCCTGAGAGGAGATTGCACAAACCTTTCCAGGAGTCAAAGACAGAAGAAAAACCCAAAGTGTCTCAAAGCATGCATGGGATGCACTGAGGTCCATCCCCAACACAGGCTCCTCATGGACTCCTTGGAGGAGAGAATTGGAGGCCAGGATTGCACAAAAACCTCTCACAGACTCAGTGTGGGAAGGAAAGTCCAAAGTACCTTAAACACCTTGAGTATCTCAAAGTAATAATGAGCCCTACTGAGTGTCAGTGCAAAGCTCTCAAGGGACTCATTAAAGCAGATAGTTGGAGGCCAGGATCCCATAAAAACTTCTCAGAGAGTCAGTGCCAAAAAAAAGTTCTTTAAGAAACTTCGAGTACCTTGAAGTATTAATGAGCCCCACTGAGTGTTGTTACTGACTAAGAATCCCAGGGGACTTGTTAAAGTAGATAATTGGGGCCATGATTGCACAATCTTTCTAGCAGAGTCAGATTTAAAGAGAAAACACCAAGTACCTTCAAATAACTGAAGTACCTTGAAGCATTAATGAGCCCCACTGAGTGTTGTTACTGACAAAGCCTCTCAAGGGACTAATTAAAGCAGATAATTGGAGGCCATGATTGCAGAAACCTCCCAGAAACTCCAAGGCAAAAGCCAAACTCAAAGTCCTTTGAAGAACCTGCAGTGCCTGGGAGCAGTAAGGAGGCCCCCAGGGCCATTCCTGACCAAGGCTCCCCAGGAACTCCTTCCAGCAGATCCTTGAGGCCACTGGGCTGTCAGAGGGATGCTGAGGACAGGACAAGGGGCTGACAGTGCCCAGCCTTGCTGGGGCTGTGCCAGGAGGCCCCAGGGCCTCAGGACAAGGTGTCTCCTCACAGCCCTTGGTGACACAGAGGCTGCTATGCCCCAAGGCACCAGGACTTGGCTTCTCTTTGTCCCCTCCTGGCATCACTGCCTGCAGTTCTCTGCTCTGTCTGTGGTTTGGGGACACTTTCTCTGTCCTATCCCTCATTGGGACCCATTAAAACTTCCAGAAACTTTGGAGTTGGATTCTGACTTGGAGTCCTTGAGAGGTTTCTTCATCTCCCTCTCAGGGACTGATGTTCATGGCCTCAGCACAAGCCCCAAGAGGGTCATTAAACTCCTTGTGCTGTGTCTGTGCTGATGAGATGGGCTGGGCTCCTGGGAACCAAGAAGAGCTTAAAACCACATTTCTCTTGCTGAGCAGCTCTTCTCCCAGCCCGGCAGGGCTGAGGGCACTGCCTGCAGCCACCCTGGGCACAGAACACAGGCACAGAGAGCTTCCATCACTCAGGGCTGGGAAGGAGCTGAGAAGTGACTGGAGGAGAATCACTGCCAGCCCTTGGCACAGGAACCTCTGGCTGCAGGACAATGCAGCTGCAGCTCCTGCAGGGGTCTGCTCAAGCTGGAACATCCCAATGCCTACAGACTCTGTGAGTACAACTCTCTGGGTATTTCTGGTGCAGGGGAGGTGAAATGCTCATGAAGCTCTGACACACTGAGAGCTTCTGCCCACTCCCAAAATATTTCCAACGCAAGGATTCATCTTAAAACCAGGACATTTCCTGAGACCTTGTTTTCACTTTCCTAATATTAGATAATGGGGGAGAGGGAGAACAAATGATAAAGGTATCACTAATTTTGACAAGTCCCTGGGACATCTGAACTCTCAGGGATCAGCAGGTGTGCAGGAGATCCCTGATGTGCTTCAGACACTCCTCTGCCCATGGAAAGCACCAGCATCACCTTGGCTGGGCCCATCAGGCTTAGTCTGAGCTGTCCTTTCTCCAGGCTGCCAACAGAACCTGGCCCCAGCCAGTGCCCTGCAAACAGGCAGGGTTCTGTAGGGCCAAGGAGAGTGCCCAGAGATTTGGGGTCTGGGAGTGCTGGCAGGGAGAGCTCAGGCACAGGGAAACCCCTGCAGGAGGAAAATCTGCAGGAAGCAGAGAGAAGATGAGGCAATGAGAGAAAACAAACCCCAGCAATGTTGTGGCAGGGAGAGTTGAGAGATCTCCACATGAGCCCCTCCAGTGCAGCCCCTCCCTCTGAACAAGCCCACTCCCTCCTGTCCCCCAGCCAAGCCTCTGCCCTCAGGGCCGGGGCTCCAAGGTCTGAAGCCCCTCCTGTGCAGGCAGAGCTGCAGCAGAGCCCTGGGGCAGCTCTGCAGCCCTGGGCCCAGTTCCCTCTGCAGAGCACAGGGCTGGGAGCAGCTGCCCAGCCCTGGGGGGCTCTGGGAGGGGGGACAGCTGGCTCAGGGTGACGCTGTCCCCAGTGCCCGGCTCTGGGCAATGCTGTCAGTGCAGCCAGGGAAGGAGCTGCATCTCCCTCAGTCCAATGCCAGCACAAGGACACTTGGAAGTCTCCTGGAGATTTCAGTCCAAGCTGGGAGCTTCAGTCCAGGATGCAAACCTGTACTCCAGCATCTTTTGTTATCTGAAAGACCCCCATGGAAAGGCAGAGGTGTTCTGACACTGGAAATGCTGTTGGGTTGGTGAAATGAGCAATGTGAGTCCTTGGATACAAAAGTGGGGCTGGGCTGTGGTGGATCAATCTGCTCTCAGCAGTCCCTGGTGATTCTTTAGGGGAAACATGGGAAGCTGATCACCCTCCACCTGATGAAGGCTAAAGCCCAGAGAAACTCTGAGCAGGTCAGAATGACAGACCATGTCCCCTCACTCTCCACTCATCACTTTGCCTCATGGAACTTGCTCTGTTCTCCCTGGAGGCAGCAGAAATGCTGAGGGTTTGATATCCAGGAATACCAGGAGGGACATGGGGGGAGCTTACAAGGAAAACTGCATAACTCTTAAACACAAAAGGCTGTCTGTATGTTCCAGGAGAGAGTGTATGGGAAATGGCTTTGATTTTGGTTACAGCTATCTCCTCTAACTCTTCACTGTACTTTTCTCCATGAACAGGTCCCCGTGTGCAGCCAGAGCAAATGTCCAGCAGCAGCTCCATCAGCCACTTCCTCCTGCTGGCATTGGCAGACAGGCGGCAGCTGCAGCTCCTGCACTTCTGCCTCTTCCTGGGCATCTCCCTGGCTGCCCTCCTGGGCAACGGCCTCATCATCGGCGCCGTAGCCTGCGGCCACCACCTGCACAGCCCCATGTTCTTCTTCCTGCTCAACCTGGCCCTCACCGACCTGGGCTGCATCTGCACCACTGTCCCCAAAGCCATGCACAATTCCCTCTGGGACACCAGGAACATCTCCTACACAGGATGTGTTGCACAGCTCTTTTTTTTTTGTCTTTTTCATTTCAGCAGAGTACTATCTCCTGACCGTCTACATGTGCTACGACCGCTATGTGTCCATCTGCAAACCCCTGCACTATGGGACCCTCCTGGGCAGCAGAGCTTGTGCCCACATGGCAGCAGCTGCCTGGGCCAGTGCCTTTCTCAATGCTCTCATGCACACAGCCAATACATTTTCCCTGCCCCTGTGCCATGGCAATGCCCTGGGCCAGTTCTTCTGTGAAATCCCCCAGATCCTCAAGCTCTCCTGCTAGCATTCCAACCTCAGAGAAATCGGGGTCATTGCTGTTTGTGCCTGTTTTGCACTTGGCTGCTTTGTGTTCATTGTTTTCTCCTATGTGCAGATCTTCAGGGCTGTGCTGAGGATCCCCTCTGAGCAGGGACAGCACAAAGCCTTTTCCACCTGCCTCCCTCACCTGGCCGTGGTCTCCCTGTTCCTCGGCACTGCCATGTTTGCTAATCTGAAGCCCCCCTCCATGTCCTCCCCATCCCTGGATCTGGCCCTGTCAGTTCTGTACTCGGTGGTGCCTCCAGCCCTGAACCCCCTCATCTACAGCCTGAGGAACCAGGAGCTCAAGGTTGCAGTGTGGAGATTGATGATGGGATGGTTTCAGGAACATTAAACTGCTGGGCAATTTCTGCAAATCACTTGTTAATAAAAGTCATCTTTGTAACTTCTTGTTGGTTTGGTTATGGCTGTTTTTCCTGTGTTTTATATTTTTATTCTTTTCCCTGAATAAAACCATTCATTGTGCCATTTCTCATTTTGATTCTCTCCACCTTCCCTGTAGCCACTGACTGTGTTAATGAGGGGCTTTGCTCTTGGTGGCTTTAAAGGAACTCAAGGATCTCCCAGACAAGTTCTCTGCAGAGATGCCCCTTTGGTTCCCTTCTCTGCAGCTGCAGCAGCAATGTCTGTGTGCAGAGCTGGGGGCAGGTCAGTGCTGGCACAGCAGCTGTGCCCAGCAGCAGCAGCACTTGGTGCTGCCAGTGCTGCTGCCGTGGCCCTGCCCCGCTGCCCTCCTGGCCCTGGTGTTGCTGTAGGGCCTGAGTGCTCTCGGGGCCAGGCACAGGGCTGGGGGTGGCAGTGCCGGGGCTGCAGCAGGGACAGCCCATGGGCACTGCTGGGACAGCAGCGCTGAGGCCTCAGCCCAGGGCCTGGGGGCTCCAGGCTCCTTGCCCAGGCTCTCTCCACAACACATTGCCCAGGCCAATGCTCAGCAGAGAAAAGCCCCGGCAGCAGCCCCAGGCTGGCCGTGGGCAGGCTGGGGGCAAACAGCACGGCTGGGGCTCTGCAAGGGCCCTGGGGCACACAGGAAGGAGCAGCAGGGCAGGGCCTGATCCATCCCCACTGTGCTGGACACCCCAGGGCAGCGTCCCACAGCCTCCTCAGGCACCTGCCAACAACATCCCCCCTCTGCAGCCCTGGCCTCTCCCCCAGCTCACACAGCTGCCGCAGCTTTGCAGGCACAGACACGGCAGCACTGCCTCAGGAGCCCCTGTTTGCCCTGCCCAGAGCAGGCCTGAGCACCCCCATGGGGTTGGTGTGGGGAGATGAACCTGAGGGAGCACAAATGCCAGCAGCCCTTGGGGCCAGAAAGGGCTGGGCCACAGCAGGGAAACCACTCAGGTTTGTGGTGGCCTCTGAAGTCAGAGCCAGAAAGTTTGTTCCCATGAGCTGTGAGTTTCCTCTGCCACTGCACACGTTGTTGCTCAGGGCCAGGGGAGCCTGGCAGCCACCCCCAAACTGCCCTGACCATTTCCTTTGCTTCACCTTGGCTTTCTTTTTTTTTTTCCTGCTACAAATTTCTACCTATTACCCATCCCTGTCCCCTTCCCTGCAAAGAGCCCATCTCTAGTTGCCCTTTCCTCTCTGGCCCCACTCCCCATTGCAGTTCCTGAGTTGGCACCATGGGAACGTCCCTTGGGAAGCAGGATCATCCTCCAAGTGCTTCAGGAATTGTCTGCAGGCTCCTGCAGTGCCTGGTGCTGCTCCCTTGCCAGAGGCACCCCAGGCCAGGGGGGCCCATCTGGGCTGCTGTGTCTGGCTGTGGGGCTCCCTGTTGTGGGCAAGGAGGAGGAGCTGCAGAGGCTCTGCAGGACTGACAGGATGGGCTTTGGGGCTGTGAGGAGAAGCTGAGGCACCTGAGCTGCTGCACCTTCTGAGGAGGAGGCCCAGGGCTCATCCTGCAGCTGCTGCAAGGGTGGTTTCAGAGAATCCCAGAATCAGCAAGGTTGGAAAAGACCTTGGACATCATCAAGTCCAACCTGTGCTGTGACACCACCTTGTCTCCCCTGAGCCCCCTCTTCTCCAGGATAAACAACCCCAGCTCCCTCAGCCGCTCCTCACAGGACTTGTGTTCCAGACCCCTCAGCTGCCTTGTTGCCCTTCTCTGGACACACTCCAGCCCCTCCATGTCCTTTCTCAATTAGGGGGCCCAGAACTGGACACAGCACTTGAGGTTCTGCCCAGCCAGAGCCGAGCACAGGGGAAGAATCCCTGCCCTGCTCCTACTGGCCACACGGTTCCTGATCCAGGCCAGGAGCCATTGGCCTTCTTGGCCACCTGGGCACACTGCTGCCTCATGTCCAGCCTGCTGTCCACCAGTGCCCCAGGTCCCTTTCTGCCTGGCCACTGTCCAGCCACTCTGTCCCCAGCCTGTAGCACTGCAGGGGTTGTTGTGGCCAAGTGCAGGACCCGGCCCTTGGTCTTGTTCAACCTGACATTGTTGGATTTGGGCCCTGGATCCAGCCTGTCCAGGGCCCCGTGCAGAGCCCTCCTGCCCTCCAGCAGATCCACACTCACGCCCAGCTTGGTGTCATCTGCACATTTGCTGATGAGGATCTCAATCCCCTCATCCAGATCATCAATGCAGATCTTGAAATCCACCCTGGCTGGGGCTAATCCCTCAGCCATCCTGTGGGTGCCCTGTGATGGCACTCCAGGTGAGCTGTTCCATCACCTGGCCAGGCACTGAGGTCAGGCTGACAGGCCTGGAGTTCCCCAGATCCTCTTTCCAGCCCTTCTTGGGGATGGGCTCACACTGGCACTTCCAGTCCTCTGGGACCTCCCTGGTGAGCCAGGACTGATGAGAAATGATGGAGAGCAGCTGGGGGAGCTCATCCAGCAGCTCCCTCATGCCCCTAGGATGGATCCCATCTGTTCCCAGAGACACCTGTGAGCATCTGAGTGGCTCAGCAGGTCAGCAGCTGCTTCCTCCTGGATGACAGGGAGCCTCTTCTGCTCCCTGTCCCCATCCACCAGCTCAGGAGAACACTTGTCCTGAGGACAACCTGTCTGATTGTTGAAAACTGAGGCAAAGAAGGGGTTAAATACCTCAGCCTTTTCCTCCTGTTCGGTAACCATGTTCCTACCAATAAGGAATCGGGGTTTTCCTTACCCCTCCTTTTGCCATTAATGTATTGACAAAATCATTTTTGTTAGCCTTCACAGAAGCAGACAGGTGAAGTCCTAATTGAGCTTTCACCTCTCTATTTTTCTTTTTTCATGACTGAACAACATCCTTAACCATTTCCTGAGTTGCCTGTTCCTCTGTCCAAAGGGGATGCACTATCTTTTTTACCCCTGAGTTCCTGGAGAAATCTCCATGTCCAGCCAGGACAGTCATTTTTCTCTCTGGGTCATCTTTCAGTACACAGGGACACTCTGCTCTTGCTCCTTCAAGATTTCTTTCTTAAGTGTGTCCATCCTTCCTGGACACCCTTGTTTTTAAGGGCTGTTTTCCTTAAAAAAAAATCAGTACCTCTTTCAATAATCTCCAAATCTGCATCCTGAATAGGCCGAAGTCTGCTCTCCATAAGTGCAGTGTAGAAGTTTTGTTGATGCCTCTCCTTCTTTCACAGAATATTTAAAAACTCAATCATTTCATGGCCACTGTACCCCAAACAGCCCCTGACCACCACTGATCTCCCACCAGCCCTTCTGTGTTTGTGACCAGCAGGAGACAGAGCTTTCCTCGGCAGTGGGAAGAGAAGGAAACCTCCCCAAAGTGCAGCTTGGAAGGTTCAGCCTGGAGTTGAGGAGAAAGAAAAGTCCCTGCCAGGGCAGAATTTTGGTGCAGGAGGTGTCCCAGTGTGAGCCTGGGCCCTGCCCTGGCTCTGTGTGCCAGGAGCCGGCAGCACTGGGTGCAGGGAGCCCAGGGAGGGCACAGAAATGCTGGGCTGAGAAATGCTGGGGGCACAGCGAGATGGGCGTGTGCAGCCGGCCAGGGCACAGCAGCAGCAGGCACAGGGGGCACAGCCTGCAGGAGAGATGGCCAAGGGCTGGGCAGGGCTGGCAGGGCCACAGGCACCCAGGCCTTTGTCCCCTGGGCTCTGCCAGCGCCTCTGGAGGCCCCACAGGAGGAACTTTCCTTGCAGGGGCTGCACTTTGGTCCTCCCTGGCCCCTCCCTGAGCAGGCTGGCAGGGCTTGCAGCTTTAGGACATTTGTCCTTGCTGCCCCTGCCATCCCCCTGCCCCACAAACAGCCCCCAGCCACCCGTGAGGGACAGGCCCTGCTGTCCCAGGCCTGGGCTCAGGGCTTGGCCTTTCTGCTCCCTCCAGCCAGCCCAAGCCTTGCTCAGCATTGCAGTTCCTGCTCACAGCCTTGGGCTCCCTGCAATCCTGGCCTCAAGGAGCTGCTCTCACCAGGCCCTGGGCAGCCTTTGGCACTCCCTGCCCTCAGTGGGGCCCACGGATGCTCCAAGGGACTTGGAGTTTTGCTTCTGACTCCTTCAGCAGCTTCTTCAACCTTCTCTCAGTGCCTGAGGGTCCTGGACTCAGCCCCAAATCCACCGTGGGGCTGATGAAAATACAGAAAGCCCTCGGGACCTCTTCGTCTTCCTTCAATTGGCTTTGATTCTCCAGGCTTGTGCAGCTGACGGGGGTCCGTTTGGAGTCCTGTGAAGGAAGGAGATTTGAAAGTGCACCTTATGACTTTTTCTTTTTTTTTAATCGAGCATTTTTTTTTTCCAGATCAGGGAAGAGTGGATAGAAACATTCCCCAAGGGATCTTGATGCTGAATGTCTCCTTAGGTCTGGGCATGGAGAAGAATGAGCCCCTTGCAGGCTGACCCTGTTTGGACATCCTGCTCCTCACCCCAACCTCACCATGTCTGACATTGCCCACCTGGGACTGACAGCCCTGTGCCCTGCATCAGAACCTTGTCCCCTCAGCTCTGCAGCTGGCTGTCCCAGCCCATTGCACCATGTCCACCTGTTCTCCTCAGGCCTCTGCCTGCACACAGGCCCAGGAGAAGTTTTCCTGTTGGTGAGGAAAGAATGGAAAAGCCTGAGCAGGTTTCCTAAATAACAAAGCCCACTCAGGAACCACAGGCTCAGGACAGGCTGCCTGGAATGATGTCACCTTTCTACAAGGGACAGTGTCACCAGAAATGAGCTCTGTAAGCAGAATTCTCTGAGTCTCTCTGCGGAATTCTCTGTCCCTGTCCTGGATCTCTGTTGCAGATGGAAGCTGCTGGTGCCATCCTCAGCTTGAACCCTTCTTTGGAATGCAGACAGTGGTTCCCAGGTGTGTAAAGTAAGCATTGCTCAATGTTGATGCAAAGCTTTTGTGCTCCTCGTGGATCCAAGGAGACTCTTGAGACACTGCAAGACCTTGTTTCACCAAGGGTCCATTGTGACACAGCTCATGGAATCAAGGAGACAATTGTGACACTAGGGAACCTCCTAGATTCAAGTCTCTCTTGTGGCAGTCATGGAATCAAAGAGACATTTGTGACACAGCCAGGCCGTGTGGAACCAATGGTCCATTGCTACACTGCAGATTGAAGAACATGGTGACACCACAGAACCTCAATGGAACCAAGGGTCCTTTGTGGCACAGCAGGGCCTCATTGGAACCCAGGGGACTATTGTGACAAGGCAGGGCCGAATGGAACCATGGAGACCATTGTGACACTAAGGAAACTCATGGAACCACAGTGACCATTGGGATGCTATGGAATCTCACAGAACCAAGGGTCCATTGTGACCTTGTGGTGCCTCCTGGAATCAAACATTGTGAAACTTGGAGGCCTAATTGAACAAGGGTTTCTATTGTGACGCTGCAGAACCTCATGGAATCAAGGTGACCATGTTATACTACAGAAGCCCATGCAACCAAGGGGCCATTGTGACACTGCAGAACCAAGGAAAGTGTTGTTGACAGTATGAAAACTCATGGAATGAAAAGTCCAGTGTGACATGATGGAGCTCCATGGACCCAAGGGTCCATTGTGACTCTGTAGGGCCTCATGGAATAGAGGGTCCATTGTGACACAGCAGGGCCTCATGGAACCAAGGGTGTATTGAGGCACAGCTGGGCCTTGCTGGAACAAAAGAAACCCCTGCTAAAAGCAGGGTAACTCATAGAACCAAGGAGTCCATTGGCACAGCATAAAACCTATGGAACCAAGAGGTCATTGGGACAAAGTGGGGCCTCATGGAACTAAGGGGCCATTGTGACACCTTGGGACTGCGTGGAAGGAATTGTCCATGATGACAATGCGGATCCAAGGAGACCATGGAGACACTATGGAACCTCATGGATCCCAGGGGCCATTGTGACACTGAAGAACTTCATGGAACCCAGGGTCCATTGTGACATAGCAAGGCCTCATTGGAACAAAGGAACCATTGCTGAAAGACACTCATGGAACCAAGGGACTGTGGTGACATAGCAGGGACACATGGAACCAAGGAGACCGGTGACATTTAGGAACCTCATGGAACCAAGGGTTCATTAGCACACTGCAGAAACAAGGAGACCATCGTTGATACTATGGAAGCTCATGGAACCGAGCAGCCATTGTTACACTCCAAAGTGTCGTTGAACCAAATAGACCATAGTCCAACTACAGCACCTCATGGCACTCAGGCATCACTGTGACACAGCAGGGTTCCATGAAACCAATTGTCCATTGTGGCAATGCAGGTCCAAGGAGACCATGATGACACTACAGAACCTCATGGATCCAAGCGCCATTGTGAGACTGTGGGGCCTCCTTGGAACAAAGGTCATTGTTGATAGTATGGAAGATGCTCATGGAAACTATGGGACATTGTGACACTGCAGAGCGTCATGGAACAAAGGAGACCACTGTGACACAGAGGAATTTTATGGAACCAAGCAGCCATTTGCACACAACAGAACCAAGGAGACCATTGTTGGCAGTATAGAACCTCATGGAACTGAGGGGCCATTGTTATACAGCGAGGCCTGGTGGAACCAAGGGGCCAGTGTCACACCGTGGGGCCCCATGGAATCAAATATTCCTTGTGGCAGAGTGGGGCTGCTTGTCACCAATTGTGCATTGTGATACTGCAGATCCCAGAGACCATAGTGACACTGTGGCAGTTCATGGAACCAAGGGGCTGTTGTGGCACACCAAGGCCTTGTGGAACCAAGGAGAGCATTGTGGCAGTGCAGAACCAAGGAGGTCATTTTGACAGGATGGACCCTAATTGAATCAAGGGTTGAGAAGAATCCAAAGGGTTAAGAGTTTAGCTAAAGGGATAGGAGCATGAAGCAATGCCTATTATGTAGAGTTTGGAGTAGAAGCAATGTAGGATAGTTGATCATTGCCAGATGAAGCTAGTTTGAGATGACAAGATATCATTTGCCTGACTTTGCTGTGTTTGTAGAAGTTCTGAGGGCAAGATGGAATATTGTAACAATGAAGAAACTGTAGGTGCACCTGGGCCCCAAAACCAGTCAGAACCAGGCAGGAGAGCTTGAACTACGCCCAAGGGGTCAGAGAGCCTGCCAACAAGACCAAGGTGAAAAGTTTCCCTTGAGGAAGACGTTCCTGACTTCATCCTAAGGCACCACTGAACCATTTCAAAACACACCAAGCCAATATGAGTGCAGGACTGTGCAAGCGTGAAAGGACTTTGAGCTCATTTTATGATGAAGAGGAGAGAAGGCGGGGTTAAGTAATAAGTATGTATAGGGGTGTTGAATGATTACATGAATATGTAAGATTTTGTAGATAAAGAGAGAGCCAGAGCTCTGTGATTTTTGCACTCGCCTTTGGGAGGTTACTCCCCATGTTGCCTGGCACTGAATTAAACATACCACTTTCTAACTTAAACTAGTTGGAGAGTCATTGTCCATGCTTGATTTACTTGATAATGGAACCAAGGGTCCATTGTTACACAGCAGGGCCTCATAGAACCAGGGGGACATTGTGGCACTGTGGGCATAATGGAGTCAAGGACACCATTGATGCTGAAATCCACTGGATAGAAACTTTTGAACACACTTTTGAGTATTTGAGAGCGGGTATTCTTTATTACAGCATGCTGGTCACTTGGGCAATCCTTCCTCCATTTGAGTGCACTGAGCATCAAATGAACAGAGTTTTGATCACACAATGCTGATTATGCATTCATTAGCTATCCCCACTTCCTTTGAATTTACTTGACATAGTTGCACCCCTTCTCATAAGTTCTTATCTGGTTCTTTGGGGTCTGTCTTCAACATCCAGTGTCCTTTCTAGGTGGCTGTTCCTTGACCTCCACTTTTGAGTATGGGCAATATTATTGCTTTGCAAACCTTCAGTTTTGTCAGGCTTGTAGAGCTGAGCTGACATTTTTCTTGCATTTTGAATGACTTCTGTTTGCCAGAGGTACATCCTTGATCCATTTCTCCAAGGCTGTGCTGTTCTGTTCTCCTGTCCTTGATAAGAGTCAATGTTGTTCTGTTCTCCTGTCCTTGTTCCAGCGCTCGCCCTGCCTGAGGTGTGTCTGCAACCCCCCAACCTATGGGCTTGGGGTGGGCAAGTGCTCCTGGGGGAACAGGGATGGGACAGCTGGGCTGGACTGACCCAAGGGATGTTCCATTCCATGTCATACCATGATCAGCAAGGAACTGTAGGGGGGTAGGGGATTAATTTCTTTTGAGAGACATTTTTCATTCAAAATGTTACCGACACATAAAGAATCCTTTCCTGCCTCAAGGTGGTTAAATATTTTCTGCTGATAAGAGATTTCCTGTAGATTTGTTTTTTCTTCTGTTTGTGGCCTTTGCTTTTTTGTTGTTGGTTTGGTTGTGGGGTTTTTGTGTTGTTGTGGGTGGGTCTTGTTTTCGGGGGTTTTTTTGTAGGGTTTGGGTTTTTCCCTTTTGAACTGCCTTATTTTTGATACATAAGTTTTTTCTCCCTTTTCTCGTGCCTTGGTTGGCATCTGAAGGCAAGACAAATTGACTCAACTCAGTCATCTTGCCCATAGAAAAGAAAAGCACAATTATGCCCAATTATGTTTTGCAGTCACCATCAACTGGATGAGTTCAGTCAAAAATTCCCTACAATTTGGCAGTATTCACAAAGGAATGGAAAGTGCATTCCATGCCATTGTAGAGATGATAAAAATGTTCCACAGTGGTGGTCAAGGGCTGGTCACTGAGGGATGTCACCAGGCAGTGGCTGCCAAGAGGACTTTGTACCATGGATGACATTTGACCCTCATTGTTCAGCCAAATTCCCACCCACCCCAAGTTCCATTTCTTCAGCCCAGCTCTCTCCAGTCTGGCTCTGAGGAGACCATAGCAGACCGTGTCACAGGCCTGGCTAAAGTCTGGGCACACAACATCCCCTTCTTTTCCCTCCCACGTGGGTTCTGCAATCCCTGCCTTGTCCTGCCAGTGCCTGGAATGGCTGCAGGAGGATTTGCCACATCCCCTTCCCTGCTGAGCCTGACCAGTCTGGGACTCTCCCAGATCCCCTCCCTGTCCTGTTTGCAGACTGGTTCCATGTCTGCCTTTCCCAGGTTCCCAGGACCCTCTGGGATGGCTCTGTCCTTCCCAAGGGGTTTGAGAGAGCTCTCACAGTGACACTGCCCAGCCTTCTCAACAGCCCTGACACCAAAGGCCTTTTCCACATCCCTCAGTTCCAGGTCAGTGCCCAGAACACAGCACAGCCCTGTCCAGGTCCTGGGGGTGGTTCAGAAGGGAGGCAGCTGTGATTTCCCCCCACACACCCCCACCCCAATGGTCTCTCTGTGCAGTCCTTGGCTGTGCTGAGCAGCTTCCCTTGAGCCTCCCTGCCCTGGATGTTTCTCTCTGCAGCCATAAGCACAGCCCAGTAAAGAATTCAGGTGGTTTCCCAGAGGACTTCACTCTCAGAGTGAAGTGGCCTCAAGGCCCTGTTTGTGCCTCTGGAATTGTGCCAGCCCCGAGTGCTGCTGATGGTGTTTGTGCTCACTCTGGTTCATCTCCAAACACACATGATGCACTGCTGAAATCTCCTCAGGACAGAGCAAACAGGCACTGCTGGCCTGGTCACTTGGTGTCTCTCCATGCAGGGACAAACAACCTCCTGCAGGTGTGGGGAGAGGCCTGTGCTGGCAGTGGTGGTTGCAGGGGCTGGTGTGGGACAATTGCCCTGGGGCACCTTGCCAGGCTGTCCCCAGAAGAGAGACACAGCGCAGGTTCTGCTCTGCTGCTCCCTCAGGTCCATGCCAGGAGCTCTGGCTGTGCCAGGACACTGCTGTGTGCCCCCTGCACACACCCCCTCTGCCCCTGGGCACTGGGCTTTGCTTTGCCAGGACATTCCTGGAGCACATTGCTGGCAGCAGCTCTGCAGGGAGAGCAAAGCCTTCCTGGCCTGCCCTCAGGAGATGCCCTTGGCTGCTGGAGCTGCTGTGCTGGAGCCCAGCTGTGTCCCAGCAGTGCCCATGGCCTGGCCCTGCCTGTGCTCACAGCACGGACACGCAGCAGGACAGTGACCAAGCTGCCACAGCACTGCAGCCACACAGCCACAGAAGGGCTGGGAAGGAGAGGCTGGAGCTGGGAAGAGCAGCTGTGGGAAGAGCCAGGGCCATTGTCCCTGGCTGTGCTGCTGTGCTGGGAGTCTCTGCCCTCCACCTCTGCTCACAGGCACTGCCCCTGCAGAGACAGAGAGGGGCTGAGGGAACAGCTGGGGCACACAGGGCAGAGCAGGACACTTTATTTTACAGAAATGCACAGAGATCAGGGCTCCTTGCTGTCTGTGCTTAACACAGGCATGGTAGATGCGGATGTAGCAATACTGTGACTGATGGCATCCCTTTATGGAAAATATTACCCAAAAGAAAAGAAAAAAATTATTACATCAAATAGAATCATAAACAAGACACATGGCACAAAGCAGTCTGGGCCTGGAATGAGTTCCATTCTGAATGCTGTGCAGAAACAAAGAGGCACCTGATTGTTTCCAAAAAGCACAGAGGGGTCATATTCCTCAGGGCATCCTCCAGCTCCTGGTTCCTCAGGCTGTAGATGAGGGGGTTCAGTGTTGGAGGCAGCAGCGAGCACAGAACTGACAGTGCCAGACCCAGGGATGGGCACCAGGCTGGCACAGGTGACCTTAAGGCTCTGCAGGGCTCAGGCACAGCGGCTGTGCCAGAGTCAGGGCTGAGCTCACACTCTGTGGGCTGGGGCAGAGCCCAGGCAGAAATGAGCCCTGAGCCAGCAGCTCTGCAGTAGTGGCCATCAGGCCGGGTGGCCAAGGGAGGCTTCTGGCCATGCCCTGGAAGCAGCTGCTGCTGCCCAGGGACCTTTGGTGCCTCAGGCCCTCCCTGGCACAGCTCCCAGCATGGCACTCTGCACTTGTGCCCAAGCCCTTCACTCTGCTGGGGCTGGCCTGGGGCTTTTCCTGCAGTGGGACCTGGCCTGGTCCTGGCACAGGAAAGGCAGTTCCTGCTGGAGCAGGAGGCTCTGCCTGGAATGGGCTCAAACAACTCCAACAAGGCCCTGTTTGCAAAGCCCCCAGTGGGAAATGAAGAAGGGGATCATGCTGCTTTTGGGGTGAAGAATGCTGAAAGCAGTCTGACTCCTCCATCCCAAAGTTCCACATGCTGAGAGGGAGATGAAGCTGTGGCAGAGCTGCTAAAATCCCCAGAGAAAGCAACAACCCAGTGACACCACTGAGAGCTTCTCAGAGCTGCTGAGCTGGCACAGCCTGGTCACATCTGACTGACAGGGCAGCACTTCAGACTAGAAAAGCCCCGTCCCAAATTTTAACAGCAGCATCTCCTGACATTTCCCTTCTTGGGGGGTGTGGAGATTCCTCCCTGGAGTGGGGACACCCCTCAAGGTCACTGCCTGAGGCTGAGCTAAAGAGATTTGCCCACGGTCATTGGTCTGGGGGAGTGATGCCCATCTCTGGTTAATAACTGGTTTTGCTTTAATGCAATTGCTTCAAAATTCCTTCCTAGAGCACTGTCTTAAAATAGATATTACAACTCCTGTACTGTGGAGTAAATCATTCTGATTAAGACCTTTTTGTCTAATCATGATCACAATCAGTCACATCTATATGTACATAAATACTTCTGGTTTGACATCCTTAGTGTTGAGGGACAAAGTTGTACAAAGGTTCAGTTCCACCTGTATAATCCTTTAGGCATAAATCCTTGAGAAAGTCTGGGGCTGGGATTGGATCCAGACACTGCCAGGATCCTCTCCCAGAAGGAGTTTAGAAAGCCTGGGGGTCCTGGTTTGGGTCCTTTGAGAACCTCGTGACCCAACAGGAGCTTCTCTAATAAACTTTGCCTGAAGCTGCCACTCTGCCCATGACAGGAACCCCTGTGAGTGTCTGTGGCATCCCAGCTCTTTGGCAGCCTGGACACTCCTGGGATGTCACCATGGAGTCCCTGTGTTTGCATGGAGCCCCTGTGCTCACAGCTCTTCAGCAGCTGGAAACCCCTGGAATCTCTTCAATCTGCTCTGCTGAGGATGGAGGATCAGCAACTTGGAGGTTCCCTGATGAATTGTAGCTCTCCAGAGGCTTGTTCAGTCTTCAGCTCTTCAGTTCAGGAATTCAGTGCCAAAGGCTCATTAACATTCCAAAGCACTCAAAGAAGGAAAGCCCTTGGGAATAATTTCATTTCAAGTCTTCAATTCTTCTGTGGTTAATTGTGCAGATTTCAGAAGTGGATTCAAAGAGAATATATTATATTTTTTTAAATGCAGTGGTGTGGTGTTATCCTCTTGAGTTTTGTTTTCCTGTTTATAGATTGATATCAGTAATCTCCAGTTGATGTTGATCCCCAGCACCTCCTAAGGTGCTCTGAATAGATATGAACATCAAGACCCTTCATGGCTGACAATCCATTACACTTTGTCCCTATCCACACTCCACCATTGCCCTCATCCAGCCCCTGGCACTCAGAGCAGCCTTGTGCAAATCTGAGCTTCCTCCACTCCAGGCTGCACCTGCAGCTTTCAGCTCCTTGGCTCCAACTCCCACCTGCTTTCCTTGCACAAGGAGCTGCCCGAGACACAGAGGGATGTTCATTCATTGTCAGCCAACAAAGCCAAGGGAAGGCACAGCTCCATGAAAAACACAAGTCCAGCCAGTGACACAAAGAGAGGGCAAGATCAGGGTTTCTTCTCCTGCCATTGTACAGTTCCAGGAAATTCCTGGTCTCTCCTGGTGATGGGAAAACTTGGACATTTCTTACAAGTGCCCAAATGACCCAGCTAATGAAGATGTGCTCCTGCACCTCGCAAGCTGCTGGTCCCCTACAGCCCTGCAGGGCTCCTGTCCCATCTGCTCTGCTCCAGTCTAAAACAGGGACCAGCATTGTCCCAGCATCATTGGAGAGCTGAATTGGAAAGGAGCTCAGCAAGTCAGCAGCCCAAGCTGTCAGCAACTGGGTCAGCCCAAGTGGTTCAAGGCTTGATTTGGTCTGGAATGGAAAATCCCAAAGGACAGGGATGAGGGGGCAGCATCTCAGCAGCTGGCTGAGCCCATGGGAACAAAGGTTTCCTCCTGTCCTGGCTGAGCCTCCCCTCTTTCACCCTCTGCTCATTGTCTTTTGCCTCCCAGCAGGCTCCCGGTGAAGAGCCTGGCTCTGTGTTCTCCATCACCTCCTTGGGGGCACTGCCAGGCTGGGATGAGGAGCCCCTCAGCCTTCCCTGCTCCCCAGGCTGGACAAGCCCAGCTCCCTCAGCCTCTCCTGACAGCCCAAGGGCTCCAGCCCCAGCTTGGAGCCCTTCCCTGACCCTGCTGCACCTGCCAGACATCTTTCCTGCCCTGGGAAACCCAACCCAGGCCACAGTGACGTGGACAATCCACGTCCTTAATGTCCTGGTCACACAGCCCAGCCCCTTGTCCCTGTGTCAGGCTCTGGGGTCAATCCTGTGGAACATCCTTTGGTGGAGGCTGTGGCTCCAGGTGCACCGGGGGGTACCGGGGGACAGGGGACCCTTCTGGGCATGAACAGCATTGGACTTCTGGGGGGAAATTGTGAGGGGGAGTTGGGGCATAGTGACCAACCCAGTGACCTCACACTGCCCTCCTGTGATGTCACACAGCCCCCCCCCGATGTCACACAGCTGGTCTCTGATGTCACAACCCACTCTGTGATGTCACACAGCCACCCTGTGATGTCACAGCAAACTCTGTGATGTTATAGCCTGCTCTATGATGTCAGACCTCTGCCCTGTGATGTCACAGCTGGCTCTGTGATGTCACAGACATAGCCCATGATGCTACAGCTCCTCGATGACCTCACATAACCCACTCTGAGATGTCATAGCCCACTCTGTCACCTCATGTTTCCAGATGATCAATGGTCTGCACCTGGTGAGCTAACACAATGCTCACTCTCCAAAACCATGGCCCATGGAAACCACACAATGCCTATTGTGTAAGAAGGGGAACTGGAAGTTCAGCAGCCTCAGTGTCCTGCCAGCTCAGCCAGGCCCACTGGAACATTGTGGTCTGTGACCACCAGGGACCACCAGAGAGACCCCCAGGGCAGAAGAGGACATGCAAAAGGGGAGGGGAAATGTGTTAATGATTTCAGGGAAATGATTATCATATGTATGTTTAGTCTGGGACAAGCAATGAATATGCATCCAAAATACGGAATATAAACAGAAACTTTCCTGTGCTCAGCACGCACGGCTTTGGAGGAGCTATCCCCCCGTGCATCCAGCTGAATAAAGAATGCTGCTTCTGAATGCTACATTGGGGTGAAGGAGTTTTTGATTTTACTGAACTTTTGGTAACACTCCCACTCCCAAGGAAAGCTCTGTCTGCTGCTGTTCACAGACAGAGAAGGGCTGCTGGGAGATCACAGAATCACAGAATGACCAGGTTAGAGAGACCTCCAAGGTCATCAAGTCCAGCCCAGGCCCTAACACCTCCACTAAACCATGGCACCAAGTGCCACATCCAGTCTTTTGTTAAATACATCCAGGGATGGTGATGCCGCCACCTCCCCGGGCAGGCTATTCCAGTACTTTATCACCCTTACCACGAAAAACTTTTTCCTAATATCCAACCTGTATTTCCCTTGATGAAGCTTGAGACTGTGTCCTCTCGTTCCTTCAGTTGCTGCCTGGAGAAAGAGACCAACC
This sequence comes from Phylloscopus whistleri, assembly GCA_017589585.1. Lineage (NCBI taxonomy): Eukaryota > Metazoa > Chordata > Aves > Passeriformes > Phylloscopidae > Phylloscopus > Phylloscopus whistleri. The sequence continues at coordinate 134,809 of JADMLD010001693.1, read as the reverse complement.
CCCACCTGACCACAACCACCTTTCAGGAAGTTGCAGAGAGTGAAAAGATCACCTCTGAGTCTCCTCTCCTCCAGGATCAACAACCCCAGCTCCCTCAGTCGTTCCTCACAGGAGTTGTGTTCCAAGCCCCTCACCAGCCTCGTTGCCTCCTCTGGACGCGCTCAAGCATCTCAACGTCCTTCCTGAACTGAGGGGCCAGAGCTGGACACAGCACTCAATGTCCTTCCTGAACTGAGGGGCCAGAGCTGGACACAGCACTCAATGTCATTCCTGAACTGAGGGGCCCAGAGCTGGACACAGCACTCGAGGTGCAGCCTCACCAGTGCCAAGTACAGGGGAAGAATGACCTCTCTGCTCCTGCTGGCCACACCATTCCTGATCCAGGCCAGGAGCCATTGGCCTTCTTGGCCACCTGGGCACACTGCTGGCTCATGTCCAGCCTGCTGTCCATCAGTGCCCCAGGTCCCTTTCTGCCTGGGCACTGTCCAGCCACACTATCTCCAGCCTAGAGCACTGCAGGAGGTTATTGTGGCCAAAATGCAGGACTGGGCACTTGGACTTATTAAACTTCATCTTATTGGACTCTGCCCACCCATCCAACCATTCCATGTCTTTCTGCAGAGCCCTCCTACCTTCCAACACATTGACACACACTCCCAGCTTAGTGTCCTCTGCAAATTTACTAATGAAAGACTCAATACCCTCATCCATGTCCTCAATAAAAATACTGAACAGAGCTGGCCCCAGCACAGACCCCTGAGGAACACCACTCCTGACTGGCTGCCAGCTGGATACAGCACTGTTCCCCACCACCCTCTGGGCCCAGCCATGCAGCCAGTTCTGAACCCAGCAGAGAGTGCTCCTGTCCAAGCCACGGGCTGCCAGCTTTTCCAGGAGAGTGCTGTGGGTGACAGTGTCAAAGGCCCTGCTGAAGTCCAAATAGACAGCATCCACAGCCCTTCCTGCATCCATCAGGGGGTCACCTGGTCATAAAAGGAGACCAGGTTGGTCAAACACGACCTACCCCTCCTAAACCTGTGCTGGCTGTCTCTGATACCCTGGCCATCCTGTAGTTGCTGTGTGATGACACTCAATAGAAACTGCTCCACAACCTCACCAGGTACTGAGGTACTGAGGTGCTTCACTCAGAGGGTGCTTGGGCACTGGAACAGGCTCCCCAGGGAAGTGGTCAGAGCACCAGGCCTTTCTGAGTTCAAGAAGCTTTGGGGCAATGCTCTCAGGCACATGGTGTGATTCTTGGGCTGTCCTTTTCAGGGATGTTCCTGATGGGTCCCTTCTAACTCAGCATAATTTACGATTCTATTACTCTAATCATGTCTATATCTTTAAGTAATCTTTTTAAAGCATTTTGAGTCCTATTGAAGGGAATCCCTACCCCTAGGGACCAATGGGGGTTACAATGATGTATTGCATCACATAGGATTCTTCCCTTATTCCTGAGATCAAGCACACCCAGAAAATGACAGCATTTCACAAGGGTAGGATCAGACCCCTTCTAGCCCTGGGGAATGATGCTCATTTGTGCCCACCCTGGGTGATGCTGGGTGTAGGAAATGTTCTGGACAACACCAGTGAAAGGACTACACAGTAACATCAGCTGTTGTGTATTCAACAGCTGATATAAAGCAGACTTGGAAAAAGAAGGAAAAGAGCTTTCTGCTGGGAATTGTGGTGAGATGGATTTGGGCAGTTCATGGTTTTGTTTCTGCAGTTGTTGTAGAACCTTGAGCATAGTTCTTTCTGTGTGATCTAAGGTACTGACATCGAAGAAATCAGCAATGCAGAGTAGCTGTGCAGGGGAAAGGTATTTTGCACGTAGGCAGAAAGAGCACAGTAAGGTTGGAAAGACAGCAGTTGTGCAAAAAACAACCCCCAGGGTGAATGTTTTGTCTACTGGGGCTTTGGCAGAGGTATTTATTATGAGTTCACAGAATTTATTTATTCAGAGTCCTCTTTGTTTCCTGTTCCTTTCCTGGCCATGCCTGGGGGATGTTTCCATGGAACAGAGAGCCGTGTTTCACTTTGCACCAGCCTGCTCAGCAACAGTCCATACCTCCTTGCTTGATCTGTTCCCAGGAACCATCCTCTGATCATGTAATGGGCTCTTTCTTCTCCATCCTTCCATCATCTTGTTTCAGACAACACTGGTATTGGTACATTCACTACCATGGGATTTTTCTATTTTAAATGTCATGCACATAAGAACAAATATCTACAATTACTGGATAAAATTTAAAACTTTCTGCATTCAAGCATCAAATGCTTCCCCTTGAGCTGTGATTGGTACAAAACCCCTTGCTTTTGTCTGTTCCTGTAGTAATCCTACAGCTTTTTCATATAATTTTTCACATTTTTTTCTCCTTGATAAAATATATGGCTTCATATGTTCACAAAGTGAGTATCAAATGTGGCTTTGTCTTTTGCTGTATCACAAAGGACCAGGCACTAAAAAATAAATCTTCTCTGGCCCCATGAATCAGCTGTAGTTTCTCTATTAAAAAATGCCTGCCTTGTTTAGCCAGAGGTGTTTTACAAATTTTGTTGTTCAAATGCACCACTACCTTGCATGAAAGATGGACCTTCAAAGACAGATGAAAGACTTTGGTTCTTATAAATAAAATAAACAGAAGTTCCTAACAAAACCAGTTGTACAATAATGTGAAATGACCATTATCTGACTGAGCTGGGAAATATTGGTGGCTTTCCTTGGTAAACTACTTTTTAAATTTATAATGGCTATATAATTTAGCAGAACTGAGCTAAATTATAGGAAGTTTGTCCTTCCTGTGGTCCTTTAGAAGCAGTGGGAAGGAATGGTGCCTTAATGGTGATCAGCAAGACCAAATCTACATCTGCCAGCCTCCTTTCTTACCACAGTGGCTTTACTCTGTTGAGATTGCAGATACCTACCCTTGCAGTTATCTGCCCCTTTTGATAAACTCTGCAATGAGAGGAAATGCTCTTGCCTCATTTTCTGGAGTCCTGTTTCCTATTTGAGATTTGAGAAATGGCTTGTAGCACTAGAACCTTGGGAACTTCTTTTTCTGCATGGAAACTAATCAGAATAATGAGTACCCTCTGTGCAAATTCAATATTAGTTCTACACCTAAGGTCGAGCAGAAGTTAATGACCATTTGTTACGTACAGAAGTCAGTTATGAGACCAACATTACATTTCACGCTTTTGTAATTGTAAAATAAAATGCTGGAGTAAGTTATATTGAATTGATTTAAACTACAAAGCATAAATATCATGGCATCCCAGATTAGGGTTTGAGAGAAAATGGCATCATTGTCACTTGTGCAATAGTTCATTCACCGAGTTACCAGTATCTTTATTCCATCTTGTGCTTGCTGTGCTTTTTGCATACAGAGGTGCTGAACAATGCTGTAAGTCGGAGTCTGTCTCTAATAATTTTTGCATTTTCTTTGTTTCTTTAATTAGCCGGTTTACCCAGTTGATTGCACAGCTGTCTGGGCAACACCCCCCAGGGGTCTGCCAACTGTTTCAGAGATATGTAATGTACTCAGTGAAGGGAAATCTGTATGATAATTTGCATGTATATATGCAGAAATAGTGGGAAGGAATAATAAAGCTCAAAGACAATTTCTGTATTGCTAATAAAAGGAAACATGTTAAGGATGAGCTTAAAAAGCTTTCTCTTTTCAGTAAGTTCTGAGAAAAGATTACTCTTTCATGGTAAAAAAGGAACCAATTCTTAGTGGGAAGGTTTTGTTCTTGGGATTATTGCTCTCTTACAAGCAGCTTTTGGGGATTTCAGAGATACTCAGTGCTTGTTAGTTTTCCCCTTTAGTTTGGAAACAGAACTTGGAAAATGCAGGAACATGCATGAGGATGTGATCTGGTCTAAAATGGTCCCCAAATCCGAGGTTTGCAAAGCATTTACTGGCTGCTCATCTTCTTCTCCATTGCTCAACACTGGTGCTCTACATGGCCTAGAGGATCTGGATTTTAGTTTCCCCAGTGGTGTCAGTACAAGCTATTATTTTTTTTTCCACTCTGATAAATTAATAAGCATCAGCAAACATTATAACACTGTCTAACAGCTCAGAGCTGCCACAGTAACCAACCTCTCTGGAGCTCACTGAATACCCTCCACAAAGAACAACAAGGGATATCACAAGTTTCATTGTTCAAAATAACAGAAAAGTTTTCAAAAATAATGAAATTAGCTTAGTTATGTGATTTAAAATAATCAAATGGGGGGTTGTGTTTTTTTAAAAACACAACCATCAACTTCCATTGGAAGAAAAAAAACAATAATTAAAAAAAAATCCAGAAGAGAAACAAACATTCCTCTTAAAAATTTGGAATATAAGAAAAGTGCTAGAAGATGTGAGCTTCTCAGCAGCTGACAATCAATCAAATAGTGCAGGCTGCTGGCAGTTCTGGAGCCTTCCCCCTGGGAATATTCTTGCAGATTCTTGAGGTCTTGTTGGTTTGACAGGGACAAAAAACCTCCCACAACAGGCTATAAGCATCCAGCAGGGAAGAGGCAGTGAAAGTCTGTTGGCTTGTCAAATAAAAGCACTTGTGTTCAGAAGTTGGCTCTTTAACTCTTCCAAGGTGGGAATGTGTCTCGTATCTGTAGACAACATGTAGGTACCTTTTACTTACAGGCTAGATAAAAGAGATTCATACATGAATTGTGATCAAAGAGTCTGAAAAGACTGAAATCATCCAAAGGGCAGACTAGTTTGATGCTCTAGGATGTTAGCAGGTTAAAGAACGACACTAAATAATAAATCAATGTCCACATTTGAAATGAAGAAGTGTAGCAGAATTTTTTAGGGAACTTGGGCATGAGGTATTTTGGAATGAGATTTGAACTACCTCAAACTGGGCCTCAGTTTCAGGCCTGCCTAGAAGTAGACAGACTTGTGGCACAGTTAGTAATTCACTTTAAGATGTGTTTAAGCATTAGATAGCATAGTTATAGTGTGGTTACGGTGACTTCCTTAAGGGTGAAATTGTTTACATTCTTTCTTACACTGAATGCCAATTAGAAAACACTTGTAACTGTAAACTACCTGAAATTGTATTTAACCCCCCCTTTCTGGAGGAATAAACGGAGATTGCATGATCTAGCCATGTTGGTTGTATGTGTGTTGCTCTGTCCAGCTTCCCACTTGAATTGGAGTTCCCTGGTTTCTCTTGTTCCATTAAGCCTCCAAGTTTCACAATGTTTGATTCCAGGAGGCACCACAAGGTCACAACGGACCCTTGGTCCTGTGAGGTTCCATAGCATCCCAATGGTCACCGTGGTTCCATTAGGCCCTGCCTTGTCACAATGGTCCCCTGGGTTCCAACGAGGCCCTGCTGTGCCACAAAGGACCCTTGGTTCCAGAAGGTTCTGTGGTGGCACCATGTTCTTCTTTCATCTGCAGTGTAACAATGGACCATTGGTTCCACACGGCCTCACTGTGTCACAAATGTCTCTTTGATTCCATGACTGCCACAACAGAGACTTGTTTCTATGAGGTTCCCTAGTGTCACAATTGTCTCCTTGATTCCATGAGCTGTGTCACAATGGACCCTTGGTGAAACAAGGCCTTGCAGTGTCTCAAGAGTCTCCTTGGTTCCATCAGGAACACAAAAGCTTTGCATCAACATTGAGCAACGCTTACTTTACACACCTGGGAACCTCTGTCTGCATTCCAAAGAAGGGTTCAAGCTGAGGATGGCACCAGCAGCTTCCATCTGCAACAGAGATCCAGGACAGGGACAGAGAATTCAGCTGAGAGACTCAGAGAATTCTGCTTACAGAGCTCATTTCTGGTGACACTGTCCTTTGTAGAAAGGTGACATCATTCCAGGCAGCCTGTCCTGAGCCTGTGGTTCCTGAGTGGGCTTTGTTATTTAGGAAACCTGCTCAGGCTTTTCCATTCTTTCCTCACCAACAGGAAAACTTCTCCTGGGCCTGTGTGCAGGCAGAGACCTGAGGAGAGCAGGTGGACATGGTGCAATGGGCTGGGACAGCCAGCTGCAGAGCTGAGGGGACAAGGTTCTGATGCAGGGCACAGGGATGTCAGTCCCAGGTGGGCAATGTCAGACATGGTGAGGTTGGGGTGAGGAGCAGGATGTCCAAACAGGGTCAGCCTGCAAGGGGCTCATTCTTCTCCATGCCCAGACCTAAGGAGACATTCAGCATCAAGATCCCTTGGGGAATGTTCCTATCCACTCTTCACTGATCTTAAAAAAAAAAAAAAAAAAAAAAAGCTTGATTAAAAAAAGAAGAAGTCATGAGATGCACTTTGAAATCTCCCTCCTTAAAAGAACTCCAAACTGATTCCAGTCAGCTGCACAAGCCCTGGAGAATCAAAGACATTTGAAGGAAGACAAGGAGCTCCTGAGGGCTTTCTGTATTTTCATCAGCCCCACGGTGGATTTGGGGCAGAGTCCGGGACCCCCGGGCACTGAGAGAAAGTTGAAGAAGCTGCTGAAGGAGTCAGCAGCAAAACTCCAAGTCCCTTGGAGCATCCGTGGGCCCCAGTGAGGGCAGGGAGTGCCCAAGGCTGCCCAGGGCCTGGTGAGAGCAGCTCCTTGAGGCCAGGATTGCAGGGAGCCCAAGGCTGTGAGCAGGAACTGCAATGCTGAGCAAGGCCTGGGCTGGCTGGAGGGAGCAGAGAGGCCAAGCCCTGAGCCCAGGCCTGGGACAGCAGGGCCTGTCCCTCCCGGGTGGCTGGAGGCTGTTTGTGGGGCAGGGGGATGGCAGGGGCAGCAAGGACAAATGTCCTAAAGCTGCAAGCCCTGCCAGCCTGCTCAGGGAGGGGCCAGGGAGGACCAAAGTGCAGCTCCTGCAAGGAAAGTTCCTCCTGTGGGGCCTCCAGAGGCGCTGGCAGAGCCCAGGGGACAAAGGGCCTGGGTGCCTGTGGCCCTGCCAGCCCTGCCCAGCCCTTGGCCATCTCTCCTGCAGGCTGTGCCCCCTGTGCCTGCTGCTGCTGTGCCCTGGCCGGCTGCACACGCCCATCTCGCTGTGCCCCCAGCATTTCTCAGCCCAGCATTTCTGTGCCCTCCCTGGGCTCCCTGCACCCAGTGCTGCCGGCTCCTGGCACACAGAGCCAGGGCAGGGCCCAGGCTCACACTGGGACACCTCCTGCACCAAAATTCTGCCCTGGCAGGGACTTTTCTTTCTCCTCAACTCCAGGCTGAACCTTCCAAGCTGCACTTTGGGGAGGTTTCCTTCTCTTCCCACTGCCGAGGAAAGCTCTGTCTCCTGCTGGTTACAAACACAGAAGGGCTGGTGGGAGATCAGTGGTGGTCAGGGGCTGTTTGGGGTACAGTGGCCATGAAATGATTGAGTTTTTAAATATTCTGTGAAAGAAGGAGAGGCATCAACAAAACTTCTACACTGCACTTATGGAGAGCAGACTTCGGCCTATTCAGGATGCAGATTTGGAGATTATTGAAAGAGGTACTGATTTTTTTTTAAGGAAAACAGCCCTTAAAAACAAGGGTGTCCAGGAAGGATGGACACACTTAAGAAAGAAATCTTGAAGGAGCAAGAGCAGAGTGTCCCTGTGTACTGAAAGATGACCCAGAGAGAAAAATGACTGTCCTGGCTGGACATGGAGATTTCTCCAGGAACTCAGGGGTAAAAAAGATAGTGCATCCCCTTTGGACAGAGGAACAGGCAACTCAGGAAATGGTTAAGGATGTTGTTCAGTCATGAAAAAAGAAAAATAGAGAGGTGAAAGCTCAATTAGGACTTCACCTGTCTGCTTCTGTGAAGGCTAACAAAAATGATTTTGTCAATACATTAATGACAAAAGGAGGGGTAAGGAAAACCCCGATTCCTTATTGGTAGGAACATGGTTACCGAACAGGAGGAAAAGGCTGAGGTATTTAACCCCTTCTTTGCCTCAGTTTTCAACAATCAGACAGGTTGTCCTCAGGACAAGTGTTCTCCTGAGCTGGTGGATGGGGACAGGGAGCAGAAGAGGCTCCCTGTTATCCAGGAGGAAGCAGCTGCTGACCTGCTGAGCCACTCAGATGCTCACAGGTGTCTCTGGGAACAGATGGGATCCATCCTAGGGGCATGAGGGAGCTGCTGGATGAGCTCCCCCAGCTGCTCTCCATCATTTCTCATCAGTCCTGGCTCACCAGGGAGGTCCCAGAGGACTGGAAGTGCCAGTGTGAGCCCATCCCCAAGAAGGGCTGGAAAGAGGATCTGGGGAACTCCAGGCCTGTCAGCCTGACCTCAGTGCCTGGCCAGGTGATGGAACAGCTCACCTGGAGTGCCATCACAGGGCACCCACAGGATGGCTGAGGGATTAGCCCCAGCCAGGGTGGATTTCAAGATCTGCATTGATGATCTGGATGAGGGGATTGAGATCCTCATCAGCAAATGTGCAGATGACACCAAGCTGGGCGTGAGTGTGGATCTGCTGGAGGGCAGGAGGGCTCTGCACGGGGCCCTGGACAGGCTGGATCCAGGGCCCAAATCCAACAATGTCAGGTTGAACAAGACCAAGGGCCGGGTCCTGCACTTGGCCACAACAACCCCTGCAGTGATACAGGCTGGGGACAGAGTGGCTGGACAGTGGCCAGGCAGAAAGGGACCTGGGGCACTGGTGGACAGCAGGCTGGACATGAGGCAGCAGTGTGCCCAGGTGGCCAAGAAGGCCAATGGCTCCTGGCCTGGATCAGGAACCGTGTGGCCAGTAGGAGCAGGGCAGGGATTCTTCCCCTGTGCTTGGCTCTGGCTGGGCAGAACCTCAAGTGCTGTGTCCAGTTCTGGGCCCCCTAATTGAGAAAGGACATGGAGGGGCTGGAGTGTGTCCAGAGAAGGGCAACAAGGCTGGTGAGGGGTCTGGAGCACAAGTCCTGTGAGGAGCGGCTGAGGGAGCTGGGGTTGTTTATCCTGGAGAAGAGGAGGCTCAGGGGAGACAAGGTGGTGTCACAGCACAGGTTGGACTTGATGATGTCCAAGGTCTTTTCCAACCTTGCTGATTCTGGGATTCTCTGAAACCACCCTTGCAGCAGTTGCAGGATGAGCCCTGGGCCTCCTCCTCAGAAGGTGCAGCAGCTCAGGTGCCTCAGCTTCTCCTCACAGCCCCAAAGCCCATCCTGTCAGTCCTGCAGAGCCTCTGCAGCTCCTCCTCCTTGCCCACAACAGGGAGCCCCACAGCCAGACACAGCAGCCCAGATGGGCCCCCCTGGCCTGGGATGCCTCTGGCAAGGGAGCAGCAGGAGGCACTGCAGGAGCCTGCAGACAATTCCTGAAGCACTTGGATCCTGCTTCCCAAGGGACATTCCCATGGTGCCAACTCAGGAACTGCAATGGGGAGTGGGGCCAGAGAGGAAAGGGCAACTAGAGATGGGCTCTTTGCAGGGAAGGGGACAGGGATGGGTAATAGGTAGAAATTTGTAGCAGGAAAAAAAAAGAAAGCCAAGGTGAAGCAAAGGAAATGGTCAGGGCAGTTTGGGGGTGGCTGCCAGGCTCCCCTGGCCCTGAGCAACAACGTGTGCAGTGGCAGAGGAAACTCACAGCTCATGGGAACAAACTTTCTGGCTGACTTCAGAGGCCACCACAAACCTGAGTGGTTTCCCTGCTGTGGCCCAGCCCTTTCTGGCCCCAAGGGCTGCTGGCATTTGTGCTCCCTCAGATTCATCTCCCCACACCAACACCATGGGGGTGCTCAGGCCTGCTCTGGGCAGGGCAAACAGGGGCTCCTGAGGCAGTGCTGCCGTGTCTGTGCCTGCAAGGCTGCGGCAGCTGTGTGAGCTGGGGGAGAGGCCAGGGCTGCAGAGGGGGAATGTTGTTGGCAGGTGCATGAGGAGGCTGTGGGACGCTGCCCTGGGGTGTCCAGCGCAGTGGGTATGGATCTGGCCCTGCCCTGCTGCTCCTTCCTGTGTGCCCCAGGGCCCTTGCAGAGCCCCAGCCGTGCTGTTTGCCCCCAGCCTGCCCACGGCCAGCCTGGGGCTGCTGCCGGGGCTTTTCTCTGCTGAGCATTGGCCTGGGCAATGTGTTGTGGAGAGAGCCTGGGCAAGGAGCCTGGAGCCCCCAGGCCCTGGGCTGAGGCCTCAGCGCTGCTGTCCCAGCAGTGCCCATGGGCTGTCCCTGCTGCAGCCCCGGCACTGCCACCCCCAGCCCTGTGCCCGGCCCCGAGAGCACTCAGGCCCTACAGCAACACCAGGGCCAGGAGGGCAGCGGGGCAGGGCCACGGCAGCAGCACTGGCAGCACCAAGTGCTGCTGCTGCTGGGCACAGCTGTTGTGCCAGCACTGACCTGCCCCCAGCTCTGCACACAGACATTGCTGCTGCAGCTGCAGAGAAGGGAACCAAAAGGGCATCTCTGCAGAAAACTTGGCTGGGGGATCCTTGAGTTCCTTTAAAGCCACCAAGAGTGCAGCCCTTCATTGACAGAGTCTGTGGGCACAGGGAAGGTGGAGAGAAACAGAAGGAGAAATGGCACAAACAATGACATTTCTTTATCGACTATATGAAAAAAGAAAGACACAGGAAAATAAAACATAAGAAAACCAACAGGAAGTATCAAAGATGACTTTTATTTACAAGTGACTTGGAGAAATTGTCAAGCAGTTTAATGTTTCTGAAATCGTCCAGTCATCAGTCTCCACACTGCAGCCTTGAGCTCCTGGTTCCTCAGGCTGTAGATGAGGGGGTTCAGGGCTGGAGGCACCACCGAGTACAGAACTGACAGGGCCAGATCCAGGGATGGGGAGGACATGGAGGGGGGCTTCAGGTAGGCAAATGCACCAGTGCTGATGAACAGGGAGAGCACAGCCAGGTGAGGGAGGCAGGTGGAAAAGGCTTTGTGCCGTCCCTGCTCAGAGGGGATCCTCAGCACAGCCCTGAAGATCTGCACATAGGAGAAAACAATGAACACAAAGCAGCAAAAAAATAAAGAGATGGAAAATACAACGAGCCCAAATTCCGTGAAATAGGATTTGAAGCAGGAGAGCTTGAGGATCTGTGGCACTTCACAGAAGAACTGACCCAGGGCATTGCCATGGCACAGGGGCAGGGAAAATGTATTGGCTGTGTGCATGAGAGCATTGAGAAAGGCACTGGCCCAGGCAGCTGCTGCCATGTGGGCACAAGCTCTGCTGCCCAGGAGGGTCCCGTAGTGCAGGGGTTTGCAGATGGACACGTAGCGGTCGTAGCACATGACAGTCAGCAGGAAAACTCTGCTGAAATGAAGAATAGAAAGAAAAACACCTGAGCAGCACATCCTGTGTAGGAGATGTTCCTGGTGTCCCAGAGGGAATTGTGCATGGCTTTGGGGACAGTGGTTAGGATGGAGCCCAGGTCGGTGAGGGCCAGGTTGAGCAGGAAGAAGAACATGGGGCTGTGCAGGTGGTGGCCGCAGGCTACAGCGCTGATGATGAGGCCGTTGCCCAGGAGGGCAGCCAGGGAGATGCCCAGGAAGAGGCAGAAGTGCAGGAGCTGCAGCTGCCGCCTGTCTGCCAATGCCAGCAGGAGGAAGTGGCTGATGGAGCTGCTGTTGGACATTTCTTCATTCTGGGCATTGTGGACTGTTGAGAGAAGACATTGACAAACTGGGACAAAGTTCTTTGAGTCAATCCTATGTATTTTATTTGGAATCCCCTGAAAATTACTTCTCTTCCTGTGAAGGAGCTTCGCTAAACTTTTTTCAGTTCAGGTTTGTGCTGCTGCTGAATTGCTGCCTCGTCTTCAGCATTGCTCTCAGCCTGATCATTGGGGAATCCTAAGGGAAAACAGAGCCCTCTATGCCCCAGTGCAGTCATACCTGCTGGTCCCCACACAGGTGCCCTTTGTTTATTACACATCTTCCTATTTCACAGTGACTGCACTTAAAACGTGCTTGAAAAATAAGTGGACTTCCTAAAAGCTCCAATTTCAAAATATATTTGCCTATACTTTCCTCTCCTTTTTTTTTTTTCCTTCTGTGTTGCTGGACTGGAAGGGATATTCATGGTTGATCTGGCTCTCTGCTGCCTGGAGTTGTGCCTACTGGGAGCTGTTTCTCTCTATCCAAGCCTTGTCCCTGCCAGTGTTCCCAGAGCCCAGCCCAGCCCTGGGGGCTCAGCTCTGCCCTGCACACCCCTCCCAGCTCAGGCACTGGCCAGGGGCATCTCCCTGGCAGCAGGGCCTTAAGGGCAGCTCAGACAAACAGAGAGTCTGCAAGCCAAGGTGCTGCTGTGCTGTCTGTAGGTAGAGGAGGGTAAGGAGGCTCTTTCTGAGGGAGATCTGAGGCAGATCTGCTGATCCCCAGGGTGACAGTGCTGCAGTCTCAGTGACACAGACAAAGCTGACAGCCCCTTTCCCTTTCCTTTCTGAGAAAGCTGAGAGCAGCCCTGGCCATGCAGCACCCTCTCCACAGCAGGAGGAATCTGCCCTGATGGGGGTGACTCCTTCCACCTCCAACTTCTCCCCAGTCCATGGGAGCTCCCAGGCAGGCTGAGAGCTGCCCCTGGCAGGTGGCAGATCCCCTGGCCTGGCCAAGAGCCCTCAGGGCTGCAGGAGCTGCTCTGCAGGACAGCCCTGGGCACCCCTGGCTGCAGCCCCAGCTTCAGCCCCTGCAGCCGTCCCTGGCAGCAGGAGCCGTCCTGCCCGGTCCCTCTGACGGTGCCCAGAGCAGCCCCGCCCAGGAGCACATCCTCCCCCAAAGCAGAAAGGGCAGCAGAGCCATCCTGACAGTCACCTCAGTCCTGTCATGGGGCAGCTTTAGGAGATCCCTGCAGCCAGAGACTGACTGTGTCAGAAGTGGTGAAGATTTCTCCAGGAAGAAGCTCAGAATTGTCAAAAGCTGTGAAGATTTCTCTGTGAATAATCTCAGAATTATCCTTCCTGTCTCTTTAAGCCTTTTTCTGCTTCTCTCCTCTCAGGTGCTTGCAGGCAGTGCCCTCAGCCCTTCTGGGCTGAAAGAGGAGCTGCTCCTCAGGAAAAATGTCTTTTTGAAGCTCTTCTTGGTTCCCAGGAGATGCCTTTGTGCCAGGAGCCCAGCCCAGCTCAGCAGCACAGACACAGCACAAGGACTTTAATGACCTTCTTGGAGGTTTACTGATGAGTCCCTCAACATCAGTCCCTGAGGGTCAGTTAAATAAACCTCTCAAGAATTTAAAGTCACAATCAAACTCCAAAGTTTCTTGAAGTTTTAACAAGTCCCACTGAGGAACATGACTGAGAAAGTGTCCCCAGGTTCCAAGTAGAGCAGAACACTGCAGGCAGTGATGACAGGTGGACACAAACAAGGTAAAGGTGTCTCTGATGCTGAGCAAACCTGGATATGTTTCAGGAATGCAAAGGGCCAAGGCCTGAGCCCCAGCCCCTGCCAAGGCAGATCCTGTCCCTCCCTCCTTGCTCAGGGCTCTTCCCAGGCCACTGGGATGTGGGGATGTGCAATGCCAAGGGCAGCACCATGGGGCAGCCCCTGCCAGGCTGCTGAGCAGGGACAAGGAGGCCATGAGGCCCCAGGCCTGCAAGGGTCACTTGTCCCCTCCTCCTGGCTCAGGGCCAGGGCCAGCAGCCATGGCCAAAGTGCTGCAGGCCAAAGTTGGCTCTGTCAGGGCCTTGCAGCTGCTGCCCATTCCTGTGCCCTGTGCAGCCCAGGCTGCCCTACGGTGTCCATGCCCTGCGCCTCTGTCCCTGCAGGCTGTCGTCACCCCCGGCTGCCCCACCTGGCTGGGCCCTTCCTTTGCTGACAGCTCTGCGTCCTGCCTGCCTCTGCCTGGGCACACAGAGCCTTGGGCTGGATACCAAAAGGGTTCATTCCATTTTTACTGTGCCTGTTGACTTTTAGCACAGGAACAAGGCATGCAGGGCCTGCTTTCCTTGTGAGGATGGTTGGAAGAGAAGAAGAAGACATCTGGCTCAAGGGTGCAGTGATAGAAAAAACAAGGACGGAATCTTGGAAGTTCAGGTGGGTTTTACGGTGATGATTAAATTGTAATACACATGTAGTGACTGTATATAAGTAACACTTTTAGAATCACATGTGCATGTAAGGTTAGGAGTTATCACACGTTGGACCTCAAGCCTGAATAAGCGATGCCCTCCTAAACACCAAATTAGTGTTAAGGAGACTTATTCTGATATTTGGGAGATGTGGTGACAGCAGGGCTTCAGAGAACCAAAGAGTCAACTCTGACACCTTGGACCCTCATGGAACCAAAACCCTTTGTGACACAGCAGGGCCACATGGAACCAATGGTCCATTGTGATACTGCAGATCCGAGGAGATCATTTTGACACTCTGGAACCTCATGGAATCAAAAGTACATTGTGACAGAGAAAGGCCTCATGGAACCAAGAGTTCATTGTTACAGAGCAAGGCTTTGTTTGATCAAGGGAGCCATTGCTGATAGTCCAGAAACTCATGGAATCAAGGGGCCACTGTGACACACCAGGCCTGCATGGAATGGAAGGTCCATCGTGACAATGCAGATCCAAGGAGACCATGGTGACACTGTGGGGCCTCGTGGAACCAAAGGGGCCATTCTGACACAGCAAGGCCTTGTAGAACCAAGGAGGCCATTGTGACAATGCTGAACCTCACAGAACCAAAGTGACCTTGTTATACTGTGGGACCTCATGGAACAAAGGGTCCACAGTGACACTGCAGAACCAAGGAGACTGTTGTTGTCAGTATGAAAGTTCATGGAACCACAACTCCATTGTGACACAGCAAGGTCTCATGCAACCAAGGGTCCATTGCAACTCTATGTGGCCTCATGGAACCATAAGCCACTGTGAAATAGCTTGGCCACATGCAGCCAAGGGGCCATTGTGACTGAGGAACCTCATGGAACCAAGAGTCCGTTGTGACACTGTGGGGCCCTGTGGAACCAAGGGGACCACAGCGACATTGCAGGGCCTCATGGAACAATGGAGACTATTCTGACACTTTGAGACCCACTGGAACCAAGGAGCCATTAGAGCATGGCAGGGCCTCATGGAATCCAGGGGGCTACAGTGAACACTGTGGGTCTCCATGGGATGAAGGGTCCATTCTGACACTGTGGAACCAAGGATACCATTGTGACACTCTGGGGCATCATGGAACCACAGGTCTATTGTGACACAGCAGTGCCACATGAAACCCTGGAGGCCATTTGTACACCTTGAGGCCTTGAGAAACCAAAGGGCCATTGTGGCACTTCGGGGCCTTGTGGGCCATAGTGACACTGTGGGTCTCAGTGAAACCAGAGGTTGTTTGTGACACTGCAAGGTCTCATGGAAAAAAGGAACCATTGTGACACTGGCGTCTTGGCAGGCCGAGGGGCAGTTGTTACACTGTGTGGCACCATTGAACCAAGGAGTCCATTGTGACACTACAGGGCCCCATGGAATTAAGAATTCATGTAACAGTGCAGGACACCATGGAAGCAAAGGTCGATTGTAACACAGCAGGGCCTCATGGAATCCTGGAGTCCCTTATGACACTTTGAGGCCTAGTTGAATCAAGGGGCTCTGCATGGCCTCATGGAACCAAGGAGACCCTTCTGACATTGTGAATCCCCATGGAACCAAGGGTCCATTGTGATACTGTGGTACCGAGGAGACCCCTGTGACACTGCAAGTCCTCATGGAAGTAAGGGACCATTGTGACACTATGGGGCCCCATGGAAACAAGGAGCTACTGTGACACAGTGGGCCCCGTGGAACCAAGGATCCAATATGACACCACCATTGTGACACTGCAGGGTCCCATGGAAACAAGGGGCCACTTTGACACTGCAGGGCCCCATGAATCCAAGAGAACAGGTAACAGATCTGGTTGGCTTGGCCTGTCTGGTCCAACTGACCTTGGCATGTCAAGGGTCTCTTCTGATGTACCCCTGAAACACTGGGGCTCTGGGCTTTCCTTCAAATGGAAAAGAGCTGTCCTTCTCATTCAAGCATCCATGGCCAAAATGGGATTCCCCTGCAAATTTCCCAATACGCAGGGATTGCTCCCAGACAGCTTCCCAGCTTCCATTACCAACAAGTCTGCCTGACCTTGTCTTCCTGAGAGCTGGGTCTCACCTGCCTTCAAACACTGAGGCTCTGTGCTTTCCTTCCTATGGAAAAGAACTGTCCTCCATGCACAGGTACCCATGGCCAAAATTGGTACTTCTCCTCCAAAGTTCCTATGTGCAAGGGTTCCTCCCAGACAAAAGCTGCCATTACAGACAGCTCTGGCTGGCCTTAGCCTCCTGAGGGACAGCTCTCACCTGCCTTCTAAACACTGGGGCTCTGCCCTTTCCTTTCTGTGGAAAAGAATTGGCTTCTCCTCCAGGCAAAAAGGGCTGAAATTGGGATTCAACATTCCAAATTTCCAATCTGCAAGGGTTTCTCCCAGACAAACCTGCCAGGACAGACAGCTCTGGCTGGCCTTGGCTTTGGGTGACTGCAGTTCATCAGCCCCTGAAACACTGGGGCTCTGTGGTTTCCTTCCTGTGGATGCCATTGGAACACAGTGGGGCCCCATGGAAACATGGAGACCATTGTAACCCTTTGAGGCCTTCTGACATGAAGGGGCCATGGTGACACTGTGTGGACCCCGTGGAACCAAGGGGCCCTTGTGACACTGCAGGGTACCATGGATCCCAGGGCCCAGTGTGACACTGTGGAGCCTCATGGAATCAAGGAGATCATTGTGGCTCTGTTGGGCTGCATGGTCCCAAGGGGCCAGTGTGAAGCAGCAGGGCTTTGTGGAACCAAGAGGCCATTGTTGCATTACAGGGCCTCGTGGAACCACAGGGCCGTTGTGATCTTGCAGGGCACTGTGGATCCATGGAGACCATTGTGACATTGCAAGGCCCCATGGAATTGTTGAGACCATGGTGACACTGCAGGGCCCCACAGAACCAAAGGGCCATTTTGACACTTTGGGAGAGGAGTCTCTCTTAGTGTCCCATGGATCCCACTTACAATGACCACCAGAGATGACTGCACAGGTGCAAAGGACTGATAAGATTATCAGCATATGGAGCAGGATGGGGGTGGAATGAATATGTATGGAGGCATCATGAAACTTAATGCATATGCAACTTCTTAGAGGATAAAAGGTAATGTGAACAAATGGGTTGGCATGCAGGACTTTGATGGAGATATCCTCCATGTCTCCAGCTGCTGAATAAATGCATACCTACTTTAAAATTCACTTTGCCTAGGAGTTTTAGAGTCTTTCCACAAATCGGTCAGAGCTCCCGACCTTGAACATTTCTTGGGATGGGGCATTCACTTCTATGGACAACCTGTTTCCATTGGTCAACCTCATCAAAAAATATTTCTTTCTTAGATCAAATCTGAATTTATCCTTGACCATTTTAAAGGCTATGTCCCTTCCTCTGCCACTATAGGCCTATAAAAATATTTCCATTTTTCTTGCACTATGACCACAATGTTTTAATCTGAAAAGACCTTGAAAGGACCCAAAAATGGCCCAAGATAGGATGTGGAGGCTGAAAGAACATGACCCATAGAGACTGAGGGTCCTGGGCTCAGTGGTGTGAACACTGAAGGCAGAATAGGTGAAGACTGAAGGCAGAATAGGAGAAGCATGAGAGGGCTTGAAGGGTGGATTCAGAGATGGTGGAGATTTTCTTCATTGTATAAAACTGCCTCAAAAAGAAATAATGTGACACAGATCAGCTGGGAAGGCCCAGCATAGACCCAAGGAGAAAGGAATTTCTCTCCCAGGGGAGGGCTCTGGTGTAACAGGTCCCCCAGAAGGAGCCTGGAGCAGCCCAAGGCTCTGTGTGCCCAGGCAGAGGCAGGCAGGATGCAGAGCTGTCAGCAAAGGAAGGGCCCAGCCAGGTGGGGCAGCCGGGGCTGACGACAGCCTGCAGGGACAGAGGCACAGGGCATGGACACTGTAGGACAGCCTGGGCTGCACAGGGCACAGGGATGGGCAGCAGCTGCAAGGCCCTGACAGAGCCAACTTTGGCCTGCAGCACTTTGGCCATGGCTGCTGGCCCTGGCCCTGAGCCAGGAGGAGGGGACAAGTGACCCTTGCAGGCCTGGGGCCTCATGGCCTCCTTGTCCCTGCTCAGCAGCCTGGCAGGGGCTGCCCCATGGTGCTGCCCTTGGCACTGCACATCCCCACATCCCAGTGGCCTGGGAAGACCCCTGAGCAAGGAGGGAGGGACAGGATGTGCGTTGCCAGGGGCTGGGGCTCAGGCCTTGGCCCTTTGCATTCCTGAAACACATCCAGGTTTGCTCAGCATCAGAGACACCTTTCCATTGTTTGTCCTCACTGGTCATCACTGCCTGCAGGGTTCTGCTTTAACTGTAACCTGGGGACACTTTCTCAGTTGTGTTTCTCTATGGGACCCATTAAAACTTGTAGAAACTTCAGTGTTTCAATCTCACTTTGAGTTCTTGAAAAGTATTTTGAACTTCTGAAATCTGTTTAATTGACCACAGAAGAATTGAAAACTTATTTTTATTCCCAGGGGCTTGTCTTGTTTGGGTGTTTTGAACAAATGTTTTGGAAACTTTGCCAATGAATTCCTGAACTGAAGAGCTCAAGAAAGAAGAGGCCTCTGGAAAAGTAAAATTTATCAGAAGACTCCAAGGGCCTGAGGATCCATCCTCATCAGAGCAGCAATGAACAGAAATGGGCACAGCTTTCTCGCTGCCCCAGCTTTGGGATGGGCCCTGGGCCTGCAGCAGGAGCAGCTCTGCAGGACCCCAAGGCCGCGGCTGTTGTGCTGGCCTGGGCAGATGGGATGGCAGCAGGGGCTGCAGAGCTCTCAGGAGCTCAGGGAAAAGGGAGCAGGGCACCCAGGGAGCCTCCTTTTCCCTTGGCCCAGCACCTTGCCCATGGCTGGGGCTGAGCCCTCTGGGAGCTGCAGCTGCTGCTGTGCCCTGCAGAGGGGCTGAGGCCGTGGGGCCCCTGCCCAGAGCAGCCTGCCCTGAGCAGGTTTACAGACCCCAAGGGTTGGAGTCCCCTGGGACTTGGACACCTTAGGGTTGGGGTTAGAGGCACCAGGTTGGGGTTGGAGTCCCCAGGCTTTGGTTTAGAATCCTTCAGGGTTGGGGTTGAACCCCCAGGTGTTGCGATGCAAATCCCTCTTCGCCCATTCACACAGGCTCAGAAGTACTCAGAAATGTGAGGTCTGAATTCAAACCTTCAGAGAAACTAAAATACATAAATCCACGCAGACATGAGGTAGAAATGTAAGTTTAGTTTTAAATAAGTAGAGAACATCTTAAGTGCTTTAAGCAAAGAAGAGACTGTATTTGTAAGAGAAGCCCTAAAGCTTAGTTCAAACTTCAGTGGCATTACCTTTTAGAAAGTTAACTGAGTCCTAGACCTAACAAAAACATAATGTAGCATTGCTAGCATTCCTAGATAGAACAGATAGAACTGTGTACGTAGAATTTGTGTAAGAAATTACGACCATTTTCACACATCTAGGTTAGGTATGGATAGGTCTGGGAAGGCAGCAGTAGAATCGTGTTTGTAGCTGATTGAGTAAAAATAGAATAAAAATGTACTGCTTAGAGAATGTGAGGGATCACAGAGAGATCACGGATGAATGCTGCTGCTGCTGCTGTTAAGTTGCTGCTGCTTCTGCTTGGGACATGGGGACTTTATGTCCAACAGCTTTGCCTAATAGTATGGACTGTTATCCTTTGAACTCTGTTGGGGGCTAGATTTGTTTCTTTTTTAGTTATAGAATTTTTTCCCATAAGTTGCTAGGAAACTCACTACTGGGTACTTACAGTACTTAAGCAGAACAAAGGGGCCAAAGGAGATGAGTTGCAGCACCTGGCTACATTTCTTTTGTCTCTGGGAGTTTCTCTTGGAGGGGGAAGATACAGCAAGTTTTGGGGGGCAGAAAAAGGGACAGGGCTGGGGGCAGCTTCTCTCTCTGGCTCTCAGCATCAGAGGGAGGATGGCCAGGCTGTTGCTTGCTGTGGGAGGAGTTCACTGCCACCACCCAAGTCCAGTCCTAGGGATCTGCCACCATCTCCTTGTGTGTTCAGGAATTCTGAGCTCTCCTTCTCCTGCCCTGCTGGAGCTGGGCTGGCCCTGTCCTGCCACTGCCATTCTTCAGCAGTGCTCTGGGTCTTTTTGCTGCGCTGTAGCCTCACACCCCCTGCCCTCTGGGATGTCCTGCAGTTCCAGCTACCACCAAGGACCTTCTGATATATCTCATCCACCAGCCTGGGATTTCTGCTCATTCCTGCCCTTCCAGCTTGGTGCTCCTCTGAGTCCTGCAGGGGTATCGAGGTCAGACTGCTGCCCCAGGCTTTGTGAAGCAAAGCCCCTCAAGGTTCCTGGTTCTGTTTTTGTTGTAAATGCTGTAGTTGTTGTTCTGTTTGCCTTGTTATATGTAATAAATTTTTGAGAGCCAATTTCATCGAAAGCGATTTATTTGCCAGAGAAATTTTCAGACAGGGAAATCGACAGAGACCACAATCAGGGAAGCAGTGCCGACACTGGGTGAAAACACAAGTACAGCCTCTATCGCACTGTACCGCCCCCCGGTTTTCACAAAGAACTGAGCCCATGCCAGCTGTTTTTATACTTTTTCTGGCTGGGCTACGTGAATCCAAGATTCTATAAGTTCTTTTGTCTCTCGGTGACTTCGTTTCGGTGGCTGATGAAATTTCAAAAGCAAGGTCCAGTTTTCTGAAAAGGTTTCTTGGGTGGAGAAGACTCCTGAGTGCTCCTAATGGTCCTGATAAGATATCATCTCAGGGTCATCAAGCCTCATCAGGTGTTGAGTGTTCTCATCCTGGTCATCCTCCACCTTCTATTGGTATTATAATTCTTTTGTTCCTTCCTCTGGAGACAGGGAGAGCTCTTGCAAAATTTCCAAACTTTCTGCTCTGCTTTGAGAGGCTTTTTGGCTTTTTCACAAAAACACATTTTTATTTCTATTTACTATAACAATATTATGAAAACATGAATTACCATCCACCACATTATACATACTAGCAAAGAACTATTCCTATCCCCATATCTTTGCCTGAGAGCCTGTGGTAGTTTGGCCAGGAAGTGATTGTTCAGGAAGTTATAACTTGACAAACCAAACTAGAAAGAGATACGTCTATGTGAACATTTGAGAGTTGAGTACCAGAGGTTCCCAGGAACTGCCCTTTCTCTTTCCTTCCGGGCAGTTGAACAGGTAACATCGACTGGGGTCGTTCTGTCAGAACGGCCTGAGCTGGCCAGGGCCGGCCATTCCCGCCCCGGCCCCCTCCCCTCTCCTGCTGGGACAGGGAGGGGGGAAGCCAGCCCGAGGCCTGGCCAGGCCCCACCGGCTCCCAGCGGGGAAAAAACAGGGAGGCTGCAGCTCGGGTCCCCACAGGCAGCCGGCCCTGGCCGGGCCGTACCCCGGGCCCTGGTTGCTGGTGCTGATGATGGCCGGGGGAGGATGGGATTGAAATTCCTCCTCCCCTGCTCCCCCTGGGCCTGAGGAAGCAACCTTGAGTTTGGGTCCATGGATGAGACCAGGGGGTGGGAAAAAGACAATTCATCAGCATTCCCCAGCATGTTTCTCCTCCCCTCTCCCCCCATCATCATGGGCCTTGAAACTTGACACCGTTTTGAGTCAGCAGCTGAGGGAGAGAGGTCCTGGTCCAGATTTAACTCTTTCTTAACACAAGATGAAGCTTTCAGAACTCCAGTCCTTTCCCTGAGTGAGAGAGGAAGGACAGAGTGATTTAAAACATAAAGAGACAGCATGGTACAGAGTCAGCAAAAGAACTGATAAAGATTATTAGATAGGACTGAGGAAGTGGACATTTTTGACTGGACTTCTCTGGATGTGAACCATAGAGACTGGACTAAATTATTCCTTTAAACCATGGAAAGATATGCATTTGGGGAGGTGATTGTTTAAATCTATGTGTGGATTTTTGAGCCAAGGTGTTTGTGATGGACTAAGTGGAATTGATTTGATGAGATGCTTGAACAGAGATAGAGAGGAGAAGCCTTCTGTGTGCAGTGAAGAAGTGAGAAGATATCTCTGTTCCCTGAGATGAAGAATCCTTTGCCTTTGAAGTGGTTCACCTTTAAAAAGTGACACCCCAGTCTGCAGTGTGTTTGAGTCTATGACCCATAAGCAGCTTGGGAAACTGCTCATGGGAGGGGTCACGGAAGCAGAGTTTACCGGGCACTGTTTTTGTGACAGTTAAAACCCACAAGAGAACTGTTTTAATTTGTCAGTGGGATCCATGGACACTGAGAGAGACTCCTCTCCCAAAGTGATGAAAGATCATGTTTAAATGGAGAAACTGACTAAAAATCACAAGTTGTCTCTTTATGTTGTTTGTAGAAAGTAAACATTAGTAGGGGAGGGGAAGAGTGTTTTGAAGTTTCATTTTCATTTTTCTTTTTCTCCTTTTAGTGTATGTGAGTAAACTATCTTTATAACTGTTAAGTTTTAGGCCTGTTTTGCTTTTTACTTCCTCCAAGTCATATCCCACACAAAGGTAAATACTAAAACTATCACAGAGCCCTTTAATTTCAGAATTATAATAATTCAGAGGGAAGGGGGTTGCATTATCCATTCCAAGGAGGCTCCGTTTTATTCCCTGGCAGATACCTGTGTTTTAGTCCCTGGCAGATACCTGTCTTTCAAAGTAAGACATTAGGTTTGCATGGAAGAAAGAGAAAAGAGAAAGGAGAGAGAGGAGCAGTCAGGGGAGACAATGGAATCATGGACAGATAGAAGTCCAGAGGATAATGGAGGCGGATTGTTAATTTTTTATCCTTAAACCTTAAATTTTATCCCTAAGCGGGGAAAATTGTCAAAAAGATCATAGATTACTCAAAGGGGTGTGTGGAAAGGATGAGCAAGTGCCCTTTAGAAGAGGTGGGGGATAGGTCTGAAGTGCCCCAATTCTGCTTTGTTCCTAATATGGCGTGTAATTTACTGGGAAGTGATTTGATGGCTGAAGTGAGAATGCAAATTAATAACGGTGAGAAATGACACAGAAAACATGAAGAGAATTTACCCTGCCCTTAGGAATTCGGTTGTTGCATTTAGAATTAGATTTCGAATTAGAATTTGAATTAGATTTGCTTTTATCAGAGGAGCAGGAAAAGGTGGCTAAAGAGGCTTTTGTTTGGTGAAGCTGCTTAATTTCCTTGCTAAAAAGGGGACTTGGAGTCTGAAAAGGAGGAACAATTGGTAGAGAAAAAGGTGAAATATTTGGGAATATTTAGGAAAAACGTGTCTGGGACACATTTTGACTGGAGGTTTATGGTGCATCAATCCAGAAAGAATACAAGGAATTTTATGAGTACCATTACCCCAGACCAAAAAAAGAAGGATTTATGGCAGTTTTTGGGGCTAATGGAGTATTGCAGAGCATGGTTTGAAGATTTTTTTTTTGTTTTACACCTTTATATGACTTTTTAACCCAAGACAGTCTGAACGTGTCAAGATGATTTTTGCCTTTTCTTTTATATACCTTGCATCTATTGTCAGTACTCCTAGCACCGATACTTGTAATTCCTTAAATCTGATAATTTAGCACAGTCCTGACATTCTGTTAGGCCAGGAGATGTGTTAGAAATAACTGTGTAATTCATGGCTTTTGCTGTTATATATTGGCTTTTGCAAATTATTTTGGTTTAGTACAGTTTGCAATCTCTTTAAACTGCTTTTGATATATTATAATTTGTCATCCTTTTATGATTAATACCCTAATCCCTGTGGAGATTGCATATTTCAGTGTGATAAATGTATTCTAGTTTAGGGTTTCACAAAAAATTAAAATAGAATCTATTATAAAACTATAGATATACATATAAATTAAATTATTAAATAGACATATATTAAAATATTAAAATGTGCAGTGCATTTTGTTATAGATTTAAAGAGCCAATTCCATCGAAAACGATTTATTTGCCAACGAAAATTTCAGACAAAGAAAATCGACAAAACCAACGAGACAAGGAAACAGTGCCGGCACTGGGTGAAACCACAAACGTGACCTCTACCGCGTCACCTTTCCCTGAGGTTTCACCAAGTGTGCCTTGTGTTGCTGATTTTTATACAGTGTTTGGCTGTACAGTGCATGATCTCAGTCCTGTCCCAGATACATATTCATGTATCTTTGTTTCCCTGCTGCCGACCTTGCTGAATAGATTTCCGGGCAGGGAGATGCCCCTGAGTAGATTTACC
Organism: Phylloscopus whistleri; assembly: GCA_017589585.1. Classification (NCBI taxonomy): domain Eukaryota; kingdom Metazoa; phylum Chordata; class Aves; order Passeriformes; family Phylloscopidae; genus Phylloscopus; species Phylloscopus whistleri. Next base: position 110,681 of record JADMLD010001693.1, on the reverse strand, counting down.
GGAATTTGGACATTGGGATTCACCATCTTGACGATGCTGATATGATACATATCAGTTGCTAATTGCTGGGTCGTTGGCAGACTCATCAACAGTGAAGATCCATCTCTTCCCAGCTGCACCCTCTTTTCTTCTGCTAATGTGGTTTTCTTCTGTGCTGGCAGCGATTGTCACAATCTTTCAGGACAAGTTTTTCACTTTGTGACTTTTGTTTTGTGATTTTGGCTTTAAGGTTACAGTTTAGATTTTTATAAAACATATTTACCATCAAACCAAATTACATACCATATTTATCACATCACACAAACATTAGGAAAACATGAATTATTTCTTATTACACATTATAACATTAACTTTTGCAGAAGTGACTATGGTTGTGAAATAATGACTGATGCCTTTATTTCTGTAACTGACTGACAATAGTGAAATAGCTAACGTTGATTGCAGTAAAAATGGTTAAAATATCTGGATGATAAGATAACCTTGAAAAGAACCAGGCAAATAACACCAAAAGAGCCAGGAGGAATCCACCACTGACCCCTTGGCGATCAATAACTGTCAAACCACAGACCAGGAAGCCTCAAGAGGAAATAAAACATAAGTCTCAAAATCACATTTGCGTTGTGGCTTGTACTTTAGGAAGATAAGGTCTGGGGTTGAGCAAACCTAAAGAATTGCTGGAAAATGTGCACTCCAAGGAGTGTTTAAATATGTATAATCTTCATGAATATGCATTTGACCAATTGTCTTGGGTTGCAAAGCAAGATGTAACCAAAAGTGTATATTCTATTGCCAGCTGTTAAAACTCGGGTGGGACAGTGTTCTTTCTCTCTTCCTTGACCCATCCCTCATAACTCTGGGGGGATATCTTCTGTTAATGGGCCAGTTGTTAAAACCAAGTGGGACAGTGTTCTTTATCTCTTCCACAACATATCCTCCCTCCAGGGAGATATCTTCTGTTAATGGGCCATTGTGTCTCACTGCAGGACTGATAAAATTACATCATCCCATTGTCAGATGCTCCACCCACAGGGAGGAGCCAGGCATTCCTACCTGGATATAATCTGAGATTTAACACACCAGAAGCAGCCTGTTTCCACTGGATTCCCAGAGGAAGACCAGACCCATCTCACCCCCACTGGACTTTTTGAGGAAAACAACACCATTCTACAAGATCATTGCTTCAACAAAACCACATCTGTCACTCCAGGAGGACTGCAGCCACAACTGGATTGGACTGCTACCAACACTGTGACTAACCCGGTGTCAGGTTGTATTCTGACTCTGTTTGTGGTTTGGGTTTTTTTTTTACTATTGCATTTTTAGTTTAATTTTCCTCCTAATAGGAACTGTTATTTCTATTCCCATATTTTTGCCTGAGAGCCCACTAATTTCGAAATTATAATTCAGAGGGAGGGGATTTATATTTTCCATTTCAAGCAAGGCTCCTGTCTCCCTTAGCAGACATCTGTCTTTCCAAACCAAGATGGGGAGCTCGGCCAAGATATCCAGGGCGGTCCCTGAGTTGGGTTTTTATATGGGGTGGGATGCTTGGAGAATGAAGAACTCCAAAGCTGAGTGGAAAATGCCCCTTGTGGGGACATTGCAGGGTCCCAGTGGTGGCTGCTGGCAGAGGCAGCCTGGAGGAGCAGAGCCCTGTGTCCCCCAGGACCCCAAAGTGGGGAGCCCAGAGAGGGGGAAGCGCCGCAACTGGTGGGACCCTCAACAGCCTGGAGAGGGGCAGGGGGGACTCCTTGGACTCCTTGCACCCTGAAGCAGAGGATAAGGGGAGAAGGGACCCTGGCACCCCAAAACCCCCCAGGATCCCGAAGTGGAGAGGTTGAAAAGGGGAGAGGTTTTCAGATTCCTTCTGACTTCCAGCAGCCTGGGTAAGGTGGGGACCGAGTAGACGAGGGACCCCCAGTAAAAGTGTCACCCCCAGCAGCTTGGGGAGGACAGAGGGAAACCCCTGAACACCAAAGGGGATGAGACCAGAGATGGGGAACTCCTGGGAGGCATTTTCAGGGCTGAATCTTGGTGTTTGGGAGGTTTTATGGACCCCCAATTCCCAGTGAATTCTAGAGATGGACTTAGGTAGAGGAACCTTCAAACTCAACGTGCTCATCACTTATTTTTCCCCAAACCAGGGTTGGCCATTCCCAAACCTTGGCTGGATGGAGGAGGACGCTGCAAAGAAGAGGAAGATGCCCCAGGACAGCCAGGCAGGTGAGGAGGAAGTCACTGCCCCTTTCCCCCTCTCTCCTGCTCCATCTCCCAGCCCAGCCTGGCCCCCAGCTGCAGGACAACCCCGCTGCCGATGCCGTCCTGCCGGGGATGCACTGGGGGGATTTCCTTCCCCTTCCCTGTGGCACAGAGGCAAATCCCATCCTCTCCTTGTCCTTCCTCCCCCGGACAAGGACCTGAGGATAGAGACTAGGGAGAACAAATCTCCACGGCAGAACCTCATGGAAGAGGCGGTTTTGAGCAGCTTCATGGCACAGAAATCCAATGGGGAGGAAAAGCCCCAGAGATTCCGCAGGAGGAGCGGCTCCAAACCCATCCCAGGGCGCTCTGAGGAGGAAAGACCCAGCCTGTGCCAGGAAGGTGGACAGAGCTTCAGCTGGGGCTCGGAGCTGGTGGTCCATGAGCAGCTTCATGATGGGGAGAAGCCACACAAGTGCTTGGAGTGTGGGAAGAGCTTCAGCAAGAGCTCCCACCTGATCAGCCACCAGAGGATCCACTCTGGGGAGAGGCCCTACGAGTGTCCTGCGTGTGGGAAGAGGTTTCGGACCAGCTCCAATCTCCTCATGCACCAGCGGATTCACACAGAGGAGAGGCCCTTCCGCTGCCCGTGACTGTGGGATGGGCTTCAAGGAAAACTCCACCCTCATCACCCACTGGCGCATCCACACTGGGGAGAGGCCCCACGAGTGTGGGGAATGTGGGATGAGCTTCAGCCAGAGCTCCCACTTGATCCGCCACCAGAACATCCACGCTGAGGAAAGGCCGTACAAGTGTGGGGAATGTGGAAATGGCTTCAACCAGACGTCCCATCTGATCATCCACCAAATGATCCACACTGGGGAGAGGCCCTACGAGTGTCTCGAGTGTGGGAAGAGATTTCAGACCAGCTCCACCCTCCTTGTGCACCAGCGGATTCACACAGATGAGCGGCCCTTCCGCTGCCCCGACTGCGGGAAGGGCTTCAAGCTCAACTCACACCTCATCAGGCACCAGCGCATCCACACTGGGGAGAGGCCCTACGAGTGTAACCCCCAGTGTGGGAAGAGCTTCACCCAGAGCTCTCACTTGTCCCAACACCAACGGAGCCATCAGTAAGGGAGGCCTTGCGAGTGCCCCAACTGTGTGAAGAGCTTCATGTGAGTCTCCAACCTCATCCCCCATCAGAGGACCCACATTGAGAAGAGCCCTGGTGACCCACATTTCTCGTGATTCACGCTGGGAGGACACCTGTCCCTTCCCCTGCCCCTGGCTCTGATGTGAGGTGGGACTGAAGAACGTGAGGGTCTGGCAACGGCCCCCTCGTTGTATTTCATCCCATCTCAGGTCATTGCCAGGGCCAGGAAAGGGACTCTCTCTCTCCCCAAGGAGAAGGGTGTCCTTTCCAGGCAGGAGGAAATACGTGGCCAGGAAGAGCCAGTTGATGCTGTGATCCCATTCCGATGGCACCTGTCGCCATAATCCACCCACATGGTGGCCCTTGTCCCTGTCCCTGCATCCATGTGCCCATGTCCCCGTCCCCACAGCTGCACCAGTCCCAAAGTTCCTTTTGCCACATCCTTGTCCCCACACCTCTACCCCCCTGTTTCTGTCCCCATATCCCAGTTCCCTGTTCCTGTCCCCCCTCTCCTGTCCCCACAGCCACCCCACAGCCCTGGTCACCTCATGCACTGGCTCTGCTGCCCTTGGGGACCTCAGGTGACCCCATAGCCCCCCTGGGCCCCCTCCCCACCGCTCTATGCCCATCCCCATGCCCGGGGCACTCACCCCACAGGAGCAGCAGTGCCACCTTCCCAGCCATCCCCGTGTCCCCGGCCACCCAGGGCTGGCTGTCACTCGGTGCTGTGGCCACCGGTGCCCTGGGTGGCGGCTCTTGGGATGAAGAGGAAGAAAGAAAGGTCACACCCCGTCCCCAGGCGTAGGTGGCCCTTGGTGGGGGCAGGGTGGGGGAAAGGTGGAGACACAGCAGGGGACAGGCTGGGGACATGATGGGGCAGCCTGGGGGCTTGGTGGGGGATGGTGTTCCCAGGAGTGGGGGGGCTCAGGGGTTCTGGGGAACCAAGGATGGGTGTCCAGGAGAATGGGGGTGCAGAGGAATTGGGGTCTCCATGCCTGGGGGGATTCAATGTTTGCATGCGAGGCGGGATTCTAAGGTCCCCGCCATTTATATTTTTGCTTATGCGCTCCACCCTGCCCTGAATTCCCCTGCCTGGGCACTCCCTGCTCCTGCTGGGACACCCCTGTCCCCCGGATCCAGGGCTGGAGCCCCTGCTCGATATTTCCACACTTTTCCCTCTCTTCTGGTGTCCACATGCAGAAGCCAAAGGTTCTCTCTGGGTTGTTGCAAAGGGCTGCAGGTTTGAGACAGGAAGGTGGAGTGTCCTGGTCAGGTTGTTGTTGTCTTTGCAGTGGTTCTGGGGCTCTCTCAGCCCCTTGGGCAGAGAGATCAAAGCACCAATTGCTGCATTTCCGGCCTGGTTCCCTCAGCGCTGCCCCTGCAGGGGCGGTTTCCAGCCAGCCCTGCTCTGAAAAACCATCAAAGGCCCTGGCAGAGCCACTGCTGGGGCTGCCATTGGCTTCTGTGCTTCTGGCAGGGCTGAGCAAACCTCAGCCAGGCCTTTTTCATCCCCTCACAGAATTCTCCCCTTTGCAGCAGCTCCAAAGCTGCCAGAACCAAAGCCGAGGGGGCGGGGGGGACCCTCAGGTGCTGGCTGCCACCTGGGGCTGGCCAGAGCAGGGCTGGCCAGTGCCCATCCCTGGGCAGTGAGGCCAGGCCCCTGGCTTAGATGGCCCCTGGCTGCGAGGAGGAGGAGGAGGAGTTGGGGAGCTCCTTCCTGCCCGGGGCTCCATTCCCAGGAGCTCAGATCCAGCAGGGCACTGGCGAGAAAGGAGAAGTCTGGAGCCCTCCCGGAGCTGCCATCCCCCAGGACAGGACCTCCTTGGCCAGTATGTGTCCCCCCTCCCTGGGACAGGATCCCCTGGATGTGTCCCCCAGGACAGAACCCACCCCCTGTGTGAGGCTCAGCACAAACGGCCTCTTCCTTCTGCTGCAGGAGAGAGAAAGTGGAAGTGTTGGGAGAGGGGGGGGCACAGCCGGACACCCCCAGCCCCCACAGACTCCCAACTCCCCCCTGCAGACCCCTCACCCCTGCTTCCCCCACCCTGGGGTTCCCCCAACCCCGTTCCCTGCTCGGCCGCTCCCCAGGATCACCGAGGCACGAACTGGGGGGGGGGCTGTGAAATTGAGGGGCAAAAGGGAGGAAATGGAAATGAGAGAGGAAAATGTCACTGGGGGCTGGAGGGGCACAGACCCAGAACCCCTCGGAATCCCCTTGCAGGGCCTCCCCCAAACCAGGAGCACATGAGCGGGGCAATGGTGGGCCCTGGGTCACCCCAAAATCTGAGGCTCACCCCTTGAAGGAGCTGTGACCCATGGGCCCACCCAGCCACTGCCCATCCCTGGCACCCCCATTCCCCTGGGAACTCAACCACGGGACCCCCATTCCTGAAGTTTCCCTTCCCTGGGACCCCCATCCCAGCACTCACATTCCCCAGGATCTCCCTGGCCCAGGATCCCCATTCAGAGGAGCCCCCTCCCACAAACTCCATCCCTTACAATGCCCCTTCCCCCAGGACATTGATTCACCCAGGGCACCCCATTGCCATGGGCCCACCCCATTCCCCCCACACCCCATTCCCCCACATCTCCATCCCATGACCCCAAATCCCTGGAGCCCCACGTTCTCCTGGACACCCAACCCTGGCTCCCCAAACCCCCTGAGTCCCCCACTCCTGAGAACCCTGTGTCCCCTCTTGCGTCACCCAGCCTTGTCCCCACCCTGCCCACAGCCTGTACCCAGCTTGTGGCCTCCCCACCCCCAACAAAGGCCACCTATGCATGAGGATGAGATGCAACTTCGCTTCCTTCCACCCTGGCCGAACAACCACCAGCCAGGGGACAGCGAGTGACAGCGAGTGACAGCCAGCCCTGGGTGGCCGGGGACACGGGGATGGCCGGGAAGGTGGTACTGCTGCTCCTGTGGGGTGAGTGCCCCGGGCATGGGGATGGGCAGACAGCAGTGGGGAAGGGGCCCAGGGGGGCTGCAGGGTCCCCTGAGGTCCCCAAGGGCAGCAGGGCCAGTGCATGAGGTGACCAGGGCTGTGGGGTGGCTGTGGGGACAGGAGAGGGGGGACAGGAACAGGGAACTGGGACAGAACAGGGGTAGAGGTATGGGGACAGAAACAGGGGGGTAGAGGTGTGGGGACAAGGATGTGGCAAAAGGTACCTTGGGGCTGGTGCAGCTGTGGGAAAAGGGACAGGGGCACAGGGATGTAAGGACAGGGACAAGGGTCACCATGTGGCTGGGCTATGTGCCATCGGAATGGGATCACGGGCACAGGGCCATGGGGATGTGGCTGTGGGGACAGGAGCTGTGAGGATGGTGGAGGTGACCTGAGCATAAGGTGTCCATGTCCTGGCTCAGCCCTGGGTGACTGAAGTGTCCCTGTCCCCAAGACCCCTGTGCTACACCAGTGTTCCCATGGGGACAGACACCACACTCCCTGCTGTCCCCATGGTGCCACCCCCACCCAGCCCTGTCCTTTCTCCCTTCCAGCCCAGACCCTCGGCCTTGCTGGTGAGTCCTCCCTCGGGGGATGCCGTGTCCCCGCTCCGCTGTCCCCAGCCCCGCGGTGGCCCTGGCAGGCTGGTGTCCCCTGTCACCCGCAGGCACCCAGACCACCCAGCTCCTGGTGCAGCCCCCCTGGATGCCGGTGGTGCTGTGGGACCGGGTGACACTGACCTGCCAGGGCTCGGGGACGGCCGGTGCCACCACCTGGCACAAGGACGGGCAGAGCTGGGGACAGGAGGGACTCGACCAATTCACTGTCACCGAGAGTGGCACCTACACGTGTGACAGACCCAGCAGTGGGCGCAGCCCCCCCGTGAGAGTCTCAAATGGTGAGAGGGGATTTAAATGATTGGGGTGGCCCCCTGGTAGCTCTGGGTGGGCTCCACTCCAGGGGTGGCCTCACAAGGCAAGAGCCTGTCCCCTGCACACGGGGTCATTCCAGTGCACCCCAGTGTGATGGGACCCCCGTGGTGACACCTGTGCCACGGGGCTGGTCCTGCTGTCCCTGGGATCCTCCCGCGCAATGGAGGCTCCACCCAGATGTCCCCGGTGCCACCTGGGACCTGTCTGGAGCCCCTCAGCGTGACAGGACCCCTCTGTCCCACAGACCGGCTGGTGCTGCAGGTGCCGGCACGGCCCCTGCTGGAGGGGGACACGGTGACACTGCGCTGCCGGGGCTGGAGGGACATTTCGGTCACCGGGGTTCGATTCTACCATGGGGACAAGGAGGTGAGCAGTTCACTCCGTGGGACCGAGATGTCCCTGTCCCCTCTGCAGCTGCTCCCCAGTGGCCGCTACCGCTGCGGGGGCTGGGTGACCCTTGGGCAATCACGGGGGTGGCAGGAGGCGCCGCCAGTGACAATGACAGTGCACAGGTGAGCACCCCACACCTCTGCACCCCCACAGCCCCTCCCAGGGACTCGGGGTCACAAATCCCCCTCCCCTCTCCTCCCCAGAGCTCTTCACGGTGCCGGTGCTGGAGGGTCCCCCCGAGCTCACCGAGGGGTCCCCCCTCAATCTCAGCTGCCTCAGCACCCCCAGCCCCCCGCGGCCCCCAGCCCCCCTCCTGCACCTCTTCTACCGGGACGGGCGGTGGGTGGGGGGCCCGCAGGGGTCCCCGCAGTTCCTGGTGCCCGCCGTGGGGGTCTCCCACTCGGGGAATTACAGCTGCCAGGTGCGCTCCGAGGGCGGGGCCGTGCAGAAGAGCAGCGCCCGGCTCGGCGTCACGGTGCGCGGTGAGTGCGGGGATGGGCATGGGGAGCCCCCGCAGCCCCCTCGGGTCCCCTGCCTCGGTACCTCCGTATCCCCCAGAGATATTTCCTGAGTCTCCCCACCTCTGCCTTGTGTCCCCTCATCCCTCTCTGTGGGGTGACCCCACCCACGACATCCCCAATCACACCCATCCACCCCCCCCGGTCGGCTGCCAGCCCCTCCCTGTCACCTCAGCTCCGTCTGTGTCCCCGCAGTGCCCGTGGCCAATGCCACCATCAGCCCTGGTCCCCTGTCACGCCAGGTGCACGCAGGTGACCCCGTCACCCTGCGCTGCTCGGTGCAGGTGGGCTCAGCCCCTGTCACCTTCACCTGGCTGAAAAACGGGCAGGAGGTGGCCCGGGGTCCCCTCCTGGAGCTCGGGGACGTCGCTGTGGGACATTCGGGCACCTACCAGTGCGTGGCCACCAACCAGCTGGGACAGGACGGGCACCGCGTGTTCCGGGCACTCAGCCCCGAGCTGGCCCTGGAGGTGACACCACAGGGACACTGGGGCACAGGTGGGGTCACACAGGGTTCCTCTCTGGGCCTGAGACCCCCGGGTTCAGCCCTGCTCTGTCCCTGTCAGTGACACAACTGGAACTGGATGGCACAGGAGGGGAACTCATGGGGTCACTGGGATTGCAGAGACTCTGGGGTGACCCTGGTGACCCCAGTTGTGTCCCCTTCTGTTTCCTGCAGTGGCCGCAGGGGTCCTTGGGTCCCTGTTGTTCCTGGTCCTGCTCATGGGTATCATCGTGGCCTTTCACCGGTGGCACCGCATGTGTGGGTGACAATGGGGTCCTGGAGAGTGCTGGGAAGGCCCCCAGAACACAGAGGCCATGGGGTGGCACCCCCAGCCCCTGCCTTGGGAGGGGCTGAGCCCCCAGTGACCTTGGCTCAGGGCCCTGGGCTGTCTGGGGTGGTGTTGGAGGGTCGTGCAGGGATGTTGGGGCTTCTGTCGGGGGTTTTTGGGGAATTCAGAGGGTCCCCCTCCCTGCCAGGCTCGGGGTTCTGGGGGGAAATGGGGTGGTTCAGGGTTTCTGGGGGGCATCAGAGATACTGGGGGGACCTGGGGGGAACTGAGGGTCTGGTGGTGGTTCAGGATTCCCGTGGGTGGGTGGGTGGGGGCCCCTGGGAGTCCAAAGTCACTCCTCCAGTTTTCCTTTGCAGATGCCAGGAAGCACCAGCAAAGGTGAGTGCAGGCTCCAGCCACCACGCACCTTTTCCCCAACCCCCCCAGCACCTCCCATCCCCTTCCAAACACCCCCTGATTCCCACAGGGCCCCCCCGGAGCCCCTGGCACCCTCCAGGGAGGATCCCCAGGCGACCTACATGCAGCTGGTGGGGTCACACGGGCATCCATGGGAACCCAGTGACATCTACGACAATCTGCACCCAAAGCTGGGACACTCTGGGAAACGGGAGGCACTGGGTGACACCGGGGGTGCCCCCGCCCATGGCTCCTGTGCTTGCCCATCCTTCCAAGGGAGGTGGCCATGAGTCAGGGGGAGGCTGCACAGGGCACCCCGTGCTCCCCGTTTCACCTCCCAGGGGCTCCCCCATCCCCTTCCCAGTCCCTGCAGGGGCTCTCCGAGCCCCATCCCAGTGCTCCAAGTGCCCTCAGTGACTTCCTCACTCTCTCCCCACAGCACAGCCGGGGGTTCCCCATTCCCCCTCCCACTCCCCCCTGTCCAAGGGGCAGTCGAGGAGGATTCCTTCTGAGTGATCTCTTGGATTGTAATAGGGAATAATTCATGTTTTCATAATGTTCATGATTGTAGTAAAAATATATTTGTAAAATGACCAAGAGGCCTCCTCACAGAGAAGCTTAGAAAATTTTGCAAGGTCTGTCTCCAGTTCCCAGGTGGAGACAAAGAAATTACAATACCAATGAAAGGTGTGGAGCAACCAGAGCAAGAGGTGATCAGCAACTGATAAGGATCAAGGGCCCAATGACATATCTAGTCTAGGACGTTAAGGATGCTTGGACACCCTCACACCTGAGGAAATCCTTTCAGATGGAGTCTCTGCTTTCCAAATCCTGTCAGCCATTATACCAAAGGACAAAAGAACTTATAAAAATGTTGGAATCCAACAGCAGATCCAGCGGCAGAGAAGTTTCAAGACCCCCCCCGCCCCCAACACCTGGGTCAGTTGGACAAGTCAGGACATGTAGACAGAGTCCAAACCAAGAAGGGTATAAAGCAGAACGGACCTCGAGGCACACGGTGTGAGACCTCGGAGGGACGTGACTCTGCGGAGCTCACGTCTGAGGTCCTCACCCGGTGCACACCGCTTCCTTGATTTTTTTGTCTTGTCAATTTCTTTCTCTAAATTTCTTGTTGGCAATTAATTGCTTTTGATTGAAATTGGCTCTTAAAATTTATAACAATTGGTGGCCCATACGCCTTGATCTCCTTTTTCCTGGAGCAGAGGCGCCCCTGCCCTATTGAGCAGGCCTGCAAAGGAAGAAGCGATATCAAGGAACAATCACCAGGACAACGAACTGAGAAAGCCAACAAAAGCCACGAACCAAGGAAATTTGAGGAGAAAGCTAGCTTTGTGAGCTCTCAGGAACTCGCCAGAAAGCCCGGTAACAGAGGGCCTCTTCTGGGACAGCGGTTTATTTTTCTGCTCGTAAAACTCTAAGTGCACTCAGAATCCACGTGGAAAAGGGTGAGTCGACAAGTACACATGGTTGGGTAGGGGTGGCAGTGTGTGTGTGTGAGAGGATGAGACGTGAAAAATTTCTCGAAGCGAGTGTGGACCTTCGAACCGCAGTTCCGCTGTATCGCGAGATACACGGTTGGTGACAAGGGAAGTGAGTGGTAAAAAGAGCGAAAGAGCAAGAAGGAGTCTGTTTCACACATGGGAAACACACCAGGGTAGCCACCGGGAACTGAGAGGAAGAACACGTCCCTTAAGAGTTTGGGGATTGGTAAGCTTCTCAGTTGGATAGGGAAATGTCCTGGGTTATGCAATCAAAAATGTGTATTCTATTTTCATCTGCTGAAAGCAGTTGGGGAATTGTTTTATTTCTTGTAACTTTGGAAGGAGGGGGACGGGGGGAGGGGCGGGTGCCTTTTGGTAATGGGCCATTAACAGCCTATACCCCTGGACTATACCCGCTCCCCCCAGAGCCCCAGAGCCCCATCTGCATGCATGGTACTATTGTGGGATGCCCCGCCCGGTGGGGGGGGTCTACAATTGCTGCCGGGAAAACTGAGCCGGGGCGGGGGACAGACTTCACTTGCTTCACCCGGATTCCTGGGAGGAAGACGGCACCCCATCTCATCATCGCCGGACCCCATCTCACCATCACCTCACTCCTGGACCCCTCCTCATCACTCCTGGACCCCTCCTCATCACTCCTAGACCTTCCTCATCACTCCTGGACCCCTTTTTGGCTACAGGATCGTCCCTGCTCCAACAGAGCCACGTCTGTCACCCCAGGAGGACTCACTTCTGGACTGCTTCCAACACGCTGGCTAACAGGGTGCCAGGTGTCAGCTCTGATTCTGTCAGGGCTTTCCCAAATTGTTGTTGTTTGTTTGCTGGTTTGGTGGGGTAGTTTTGTTTCCTACCACATTTGTATTATTGATATTCCTAGTAAAGAACTGTTATTCCTATTCCCAAATCTTTGCTTGAGAGCCCTTAATTGAAAATTTATAATTTGGCAGGGGTGGGGGGTTTGCATTCTCTATTCTAAGGGAAACCCCAGTTTCCCTGGCAGATACCTGTCTTGTCAAACCAAGACACCTCCATACCCAGAGCAGAGCTGCCTTGTCCCAGAAAGTCCCTGGCAATGCAGGGATGAAGGGAACAGGACAGGCTGTGGGGATCAGGGGCCGGGCATGGCCAGAGATTTGGGGTGGTTGTGAGCCCAGGGCTGGACCTGGCCCTTGGCCTTGCTGAACCTCATCCCACTGTCCTGGGCCCAGGGCTCCAGCCTGTCCAGATCCCTCTGCAGAGCTTCCTGCCCTCCAGCACAGCCACACTCCCACCCAGGTGGGCTCTCTGGGAACTGACTGAGGGCACCCTCGATGCCCTCGTCCAGATCATCCATCAAGAGATTGACCTGACCTGGCCCCAGTCCTGAGCCCTGGGGACAGCCCTGGATGTGACTCCATTCCTCAGCTGCTCTGAGTCCCAGGGGCTGGATGAGGGAAATGCTGGGGTGGGGGCAAGGACAAAGTCTGATTGATTGTCAGCTGTTATAAGTTAATGTGGTTTAGTTTTAGTTAAAATTTTTAAATTTCTTTAAAAATAATAAACCTCTCAAGAATTAGGTTTTGGCTGTTGGCATGTAGTTTAACCACTGAGAAAACAAAATGTGACTTTTGGTAAAAAAATACGAACATTTAATAACAATTTAATAAAAACCATAAAATAAAATTAACTGAAAAAATCTAAAAGCAAAGCAAGTATTAGTATGTTAAGTAAAATTATAGTAAACCATCTAAAAGTAAAATAGTTTAAGTACATGAAAGTTGTATGTAATTTTAATAATAAGTTTTGTATGTATATTTCACAAGAGTTGAGGGGTAGATATTGTCATAAGTTAATGCAGTTTAGTTCCAGTTAAAACCTTTAAATTTCTTTAAAAACAGTAAACCTATCAAGAGCCAGTTCTTGGCTATTGGCATGTAGTTTAACCACTGAGAAAACAAAATGTGACTTTTGGTAATACCCATACAAAACTGAAAATATGCAGGAGCCACCCTCTTTTCCCCGGGTGAGCGCCCAGGTCACATCCTGAAGGAGTTGGGCTTTTATTAATAGAATTTGAAAAATGTGATAAATGAATATTCTTAGATTGTAACTAAGTAGAGACTGGGGGGGGGGGGGGGTTGTATTTTTTTACCTTTCATCTAGATGAAAGGCAGAAGGGATGTCTGGCATTCCTGAGATTAGAAAGACAATCAATCCTTTAAGAGTTTGAATATTCAGAAGATGGTTTTACAACACCTCCCCAGACTGTGTGGAATCCTACAGGTAAATTGTATATTTAGGGGGATCTTGAAACCAACATACATATTTGAATCATGCATTAGCTTATTTTAAACATGTAACACAGGGGTCCTTAAAACAAAGGATCTGAAGGGGGAAAGCGTGCTGCTCTCGCTGCTGGTGATATCAGCACCTCGGCCGAAAAAGCTTTGTTTTTCTGTCTCCTAATTGTCTATTTTATTTTATTTTTATTAAACTTATAAATGTTACACAAAAGTGAATCGTGTTTTTTACACCCTCCTGCTTCTTCCTCAGGCCTCAGGGAGCAGTTCTGAGCTGCCCAAGAAACAAAATCCAAAGCTAAAAAAAAAACAAACATCCAGCAGCCTCTCCACCGGCAGGACCTTGAGATCTTTGCAGCTCCCGCAGGCAGGGACCACGTACCCACCGCAAGTCTGAGCGAGCTTTAACTCTTTCTGCCAGCAAATAAACTTCCAGAGCACCAGCCCTTCCCGGAGTGAGGACAAACAAAATAATTAAACCATAATAAAACACAATATGAAACTAAAGTCAATAAAAAATAGCAAAAAAAATCATTTAAATAATAACAATACAAAAGTAACCTAATTTAGCTAAACATTTCTAATAAACTATATAAAATAAACTGATTTTCCTGTAACATATGAATACTGTTTAAAGAAAATATAAAGTTTTAGTTAAAGGTAATACAAAGCTCTTTGCTCCTAAAGAAAAAAGAAAACAAAACCAAAAAAACAAAAACAAAACAAAACAACAAAACCAAACCAAACCAAAACAAAAAAAACTAACAAAACAAAACAAAACAAAACAAACCACCAAAACCCCAAAGACTTTTAGTTCTTAAAATAAAAAGAATTTGAAAAAAAAAGAATTCTTTGTATTATACTAAAAAATGCATCCTTAAAACAATACCCCAATAAGCAAATTAGCCCATATGCAGTATTAAAAAAAATGCTAGTAAGTAAAATTTCACAGTTTACAAAAATTCCTTTCAAGTTGTTACAAATGTATAACATAAAAACCACCAAAAAACTGTTCCTCTTGTAACAATGTCTCTATAAAACCCAAAAAACTCCCTTCCTAAAAAACAAATAAAAAATTATTTTTAAATAATAAAACTGACTGAAATTACAACTTTTGTCTTTTTATGTTGTATGCAAAAAAATGAACACTTGAAGAAGAAAAAAGGGATATTTTAAAAGTTTCATTTGTTTTTATCCTTTTTTTTTCTGATATTCATTCTTTCAGTGTGTATAAATAAACTATCCTTGTAATTTTAAAGTAAGCCTGTTTTACTCTTTATGTTCTCCTAATCATATAAAAATAGCAAGTAATAAAACTATCACATCAGCCATGAAGGGTCTTGATTTTCAGATCTACTCAGACTGCACGAGGAGGTACTGGGAATCAATATCCACTGGGAATTGCTGATATCAAACGATAAACAGGAAAAGAAAACCAAACAGGACAAAACAAATCTCTCTTCACCATTTTCAATATAGTTAATTCACTTTGCATACACTTCTGAAATCTGTCTAATTAACCACAGAAGTATTGAAGACTTGAGTTATTCTCAGGGGCTCATCTTGTTTGAGTGTTTCGAACAAATGTTTATGAGCCTTTGTCAATGAATTTCTCAGCTGAAGAGCTCAAGAAAGAAAAGGCCTCTGGAAAAGTAAAATTCGTCAGCAACCTCCAATGGGCTGAGGATCCATCCTCATCAGAGCAGCAATGAACAGCAATGGGCACAGCTTTCTGGCTGCCCCAGCTTTGGGATGGGCCCTGGGCCTGCAGCAGGAGCAGCTCTGGAGGTTCCCAAGGCCGGGGCTGTTGTGCTGGCCTGGGCAGATGGGATGGCAGCAGGGGCTGCAGAGCTCTCAGGAGCTGAGGGAGAGGGGAGCAGGGCACCCAGGGAGCCTGGTTTTCCCTTGTGCCAGCACCTTGCCCATGGCTGGGGCTGAGCCCTCTGGGAGCTGCAGCTGCTGCTGTGCCCTGCAGAGGGGCTGAGGCCGTGGGGCCCCTGGCCAGAGCAGCCTGCCCTGAGCAGAGCTGTGGGGCCAGAGCTGGCTGGGCTGTGCTGGGGAGAGGCCCTTGGTGCTGCAGAGAGCTCAGGGCAGCTGGCAGAGCTTGCAGGGAGCTGGGCTGGGCTGAGAGAGCCTGGCAGAGACACCATCAGTGTCCATCTCAGCCTGTGTGAGCGTGCAGGGGCAGGACTCAGCCCAGGGCTGGTGGGGCAGGGCCAGCGCCTGTGGCAGGCATTGAAAACAGGCGAGAGAGGAGGCTGCTGTGTGCCCTTGGTGGCACGCACAGAGCAGGGAGGGGGCCCAGGACATTTGTCAGCCCTGCCAGCCTCTGTCCCCAGCCATTGGCAGCCCTGGCTGCTCAGCCCAGGTTTGTGGGGCACTTTGGCTGTGGCCCAGCTCCATCCTCCTGCGGGGCTCAGGGCCTGTTCCCAGCCATGGCCAGCCCTGCAGCGGCCTCTCTGCTGGCCCAGAGCCCGGCAGAGCCCGGGGCAGGGCTGTCTGTGCGGGCCCACAGGTGCCAGGGGCTGTGCAGGAGCTGGCAGGGGCTGCCCAGCAGGGAGGCCATGGGGCACAGAGCCCCAAGGCTGCTGTGGGCCCCACGGCAGAGGGGCCGTTCCCCCCGCAATGCTCCTGTCCTGCCCTGGGCCTGCACAGGCCCTGTGGCACCATGGCTGGGCCAGCACGGCACAAAGGGGCCACGCAGCTGCTGCTGGGGCTGACAGCAAGGCCAGGCACACACAAGGGATTGCTGGGCATTGCCTGGCCTGGGCAGGGCTGCCAGTGCCAAAGGCACAGCTCAGCTGCCCTTGGGGGCTGCAGGAAAAGTCCAGAGCCCAAAGAGCCTCCCTGGCTGTGCTGGAGACCAAGGCTGGAGGAGGGATAGGCAGGGCTGCTGCGGGATGGGGAGGGGATTGAATTCCAGCACACACCTCAGTTCTCAGATGATCCCAGCACGATGCTGGTCCCTGTTCCAGACTGGAGCAGAGCAGATGTTTATGGGACAGGAGCCCTCTGGGGCTCTCAGGGACCTGCAGCTTGCAAGGTGCTCTGCTCTCCCTCAGCTCCTCTCTGAGAGATGCCAATCCCAGCTCAACACCTCAGGGCACAAGTGGCACTGCCTGCTCATGGGCACACAGCTGATGTGTGCCTGGAAAGGGGCACAGGTTTTAATTCCTGTTAGTTTCATAATATGCAAGCAAATCTTTATTATCTGGGTCATTTGAGTACTTTTAAGAAGTGGCAAAGTTTTCCTACCAGGAACAGGAATTTCCCAGATCTACTCGATTCTTCTACTGATGGCAGGAGAAAAAATACTGACCTTCCCCTCTGTCTTTGCCATCAACATTCAGTCTAATATTTCATGAGCCTCTTCCTTCAGGTGTTTCCAGCTCTCCTGTTTAAATGGTCATGTCTAAGGACACCTCTTCATGTAGAGCAGCTGGATCTATGTCCTTCCTGTTCTCCCAGGGTTCCTCCTGCAGCTCTTCTCTGCTGGTCATTCCAATGCATCTCCCTTGACTGGCTTCATGTTTTGAGCTTCAGGGATTTATCCAATCTTTCAAAAGTATAAATAACTCCTTAGTCAGCATCTTAGTTGTATTTTGATCTTTAATGTCACCTCTTCTTCTGGATTTATCTAAACTTTTTCCTGTAAGGCAATCCCTTGTGAATGGTGGACGTGTCAGATGTTGCTGGGATGTCACAAGGAGCTGAGGGAAGTGTTTTGATGTTTATTACATTTTATCATGTTCACATTTTTTATGTCGGCCATGAAGAGAAACCTTTCTGCGCCTCCAAGTCTCACCAGTTGCTGCTCCCTCAAAGGACACAAACCTGATGAGTTGTGCTTCCCACTCCAGTGGCTGCACTTGGACCTCCCTCCCTACCCAGAGCAGAGCTCCCTTGTCCCAGAAAGGCCCTGGCAGTGGAGGGATGAAGGAAACAGGACTGGCTGTGGGGATCAGGTGCAGGGCAGAGCCAGGGAGAAGAATGACTTTTGCATTTGATGGAGCTGTGCCTTCCCTTGGGTTTGCTGGCTGACAAGAAATGAACATCCCTCTGTGTCTCGGGCAGCTCCTTCTGCAAGGAAAGAAGGCGGGAGTTGGAGCCAAGGAGCTGAAAGCTGCAGGTGCAGCCTGGGGTGGAGGGAGCTCAGATTTGCACAGGGCTGCTCTGAGTGCCAGGGCTTGGATGGGAGAAATGGTGGGGTGGGGGTAGGGACAGAGTCTGATAGATTGTCAGCCATGAAGAGTCTCGATTTTCATGTCTATTCAAACTGCCTGAGGTGGTACTTGGATTCGGTGTCAATGGGAGATTGAACATATCAATGTATTAATGGGAAAAAATAAAACCTAAAAAGGACCTAAAAATATTTTCTCACTGTGCTTTTAAATAAAATATATTCACTTTGAATGCAGTTCTGAAATCTGTCTAATTAACCACAAAAATTGGAAAACTTAAATCAAATTATTCCCAGAGGCTTGGCTTGTTAAGGTGTTCTGAATGTTAACGAGCCCTGGGCCACTGAATTCCTAAGCTGAAGAGCTGAAGGCTGAACAAGCCTCTGCAGAAGTCCAATCCAGCAGCAGCCCCCAAGTGTCTGAGGATGTCACAGCCCCCACTGAGGCCATCCCTGCCCAGAGACCCTGGGGGAATGGGCAGACAAGGAGAGCGTCCCTGGGGCTGGGCAAGCAGAGCTCAGAGGCACCAGCGGGTGCAGGTGGGCAATGGAGTGTGCAGTGTGGCTGTGAGAGCCCTGCCTGGGCTGTGCCAAGCAGGACAGACAAGCCCTGACCCCCATCCCCCAAACAACTCTCTCAAGGAGATATTTAAAAGGAATTACAATTCTTTCTGTACTCTGAGTTGGATGCACTAGAGAAATACAAACGAGATTCTCAAGAGCTAAAAAAAGAAAACAGACTTTACCGGCAACTTTAGAAAACCAAACAGCCTTGGCTAAAGGTTTAATACGACATTCAATCCACAAAAAAACATTTGTCAAAGCATTAACTTGGTCCATTCTTCAATTTTAAGTTAATCAAAATTTGCCAGAAGAGGGAATAATAATTATAAGACACAGAAAGAGAGAAAGGTGAAAAAGCTTTAGAGAAGCACACAGAGAGCTACCAACTCCTGGATTCCAGTGGTGTTCAGATAGAAATTCCAAGAGGAGGTCAAGATGTGTGCTTGCCATGTGGTCAGCCTTAAACACCCCTTGGTCTTGCTGGGCCCTTCCCCCAGGTGGGACTTGAGGTCATCTGGTTACTCAGCTGGGCTGGGGGCTGCAGAGGTGGCTGTGGAGCCTTGCCTTTGGTGTTCCAGGGATGGGCAGACACTGCTGGGCTGGGAGAGAGGCTCTGGGGGGGTTGGGGTTCCAGGGCAGGGCAGTGCTGGGCCTGCCCCTTCCTCCCCCACACACCAAATGTTTCCAGCCAACAATCTCCTCCAGTTTCTCTCAAGAGGCAATGTTGGAGGTGGATTCCCAGTTCTGGCCACGGGCACCTGGACAAGAAGGACAGCTCTTCTCCACAGGAAGGAAAGCACAGAGCCCCAGGGTTTGGAAGGCAGGCGAGAGCCTCACCAGGCCAAGGCCAGCCAGACTTGTCAGTAATGGCAGACTTGTCTGGGAGCAGTCTTTGGACAGAGGGAATTTTGGAGGTGAAATCCCAGTCTTGGCCACGGGCACCTGGAGAAGCAGGACAGTTCTTTCCCATTGGAAGGAAGGCACAGAGCCTTCCCCAGGGTTTTGGGGACAGATGGGAGGTGACGCTTGTGAAACCATTGACAGCCAGATTGTCCTGGCAATATTCCCATGGGAAATATCCCTCGATATAAGGAAATTTGGTGATGAAATCTGAATTCTGGGCATGGCTGGGGCATTTGCCAGAATTCCCTCAGGCTGACACAGGAGGGGGAGATTTCCCCCTGGAGAGAGGCTAATATTGCAGTTTTTGCATCCAGGCAGCTGCAGATCCCTCAGCTTTGGTTGCACAGCAGCTGGAAATGCAAGTGCAGGAGCTCTGTCCATGCCCAGCCACAGCAGGTGACAGCAAGGACAGGGTCCTGGCAGTGTGACATTTGTAGACAGCTCCTTCAGCCAAGGCTGGGGGCTGGAACTCTGTGCAGAAAACGCCCCGGGGGTCTGTGCACCGAGCGAGGCAAAAGGAACAAAGTTTCATTTCTGGCCTGGCTGGGGAGCAGCAAAGCGGTTCCTTTTCAGGGCAAGGTTCCATTGCCGGGTGTTGTCCGAGCCCCAGAGGAGACCCCGGGGGCCGAGGAACTGAGAGCGGGGACTGTGCAGGAGCCGGGCACAGCGAGAGAGCCCGGGCTGAAGGTCAGCCCCGGGGCGGGCAGGGGCTGGGAGGGGGCACAGCCCGGGGGGTCCCGCAGAGCCTCCCTGCTCCAAAGCCCCGCCTGCGACAGCGGGGCAGCTGCCGGGAGCCGTGGGACAGGGACGGGCCGCAGGTGGGTGTTCAAAGTGCCTCCAGGGCAGCAGCTTTTTGTCCCGATCCGGGGCATTCCTGCGGGGTTGGGGTCCCTGGGACGGCACCCGAGGAGAGGGTGGAAGTGATTGGTTTGTGATTTTGTTTTTTGGATTATTTTTTGTGGTGGGATGATGGCTGGATGGGATTTTAGTGTTTTTTGGTGGGAATGGAGGCAGTGGTTTTTTTGTGAGATGCCCCGAGTTGTTTGAAGCCCCGCGGGTGCGGGGAGCGCTGGCGCAGCCCCGGCACGGGCGGGTCCATGTGGCCGGGCTCCGAGGGGAGAGGGTCCCCCGTGGTGGGGCTTGGTCTGCCCGGCTCGGGGGCTGCATTGTCAGCCCAGAGGCACCTGGGGATCGCCCCGTACCAGCAGGGCTGGGAGGGAAACCCGGGAATGGGGGAGCAGAAATGGGCAGTACCAGAGCTGGGAGTGCTCCAGAAGCCTGGACGTGTTGGGAGCATGGACAAGGGGGACCCCTGGATACCCCAGGGCCCTGAAACAGGGACCCAGGTCAGTGCTGACCCCTGGGACACCTGTGATGCCAAACTGGTGAGCCCAGAGAAGGGGAAGCTCCTGGATTCCCAGGAGCCAGAGCAGCCCAGAGATGGGGAACACCAATACAAGCTTGATCTGCAGCAACCCAGACAGGGGCGGGCTCCAGGATGCCAAAGTGGAGAGACCAGAGAGGGGAAACTCATGGCTGGGTGTTTTTGCTGATTCTTGGTCATTTGTGTATTTTGGTGGAATGAATCTTGGTGTTTTGCCCATTTATATGGGCACCAGATGCCTGGTGAAGTCAGGAGATGGACTTGGGCAGTTGGAACTCCCTGAGCAACGTGCTCAAACATTGTATTTGTCCCCAAACCAGTATTTTCCATTCCCAAACCTTGGCCAGATGGAGGAGGAGGCTGTGAGGAAGAGGAAGATGCCCCGGGACAGCCAGGCAGGTGAGGAGGAAGTCAGTGCCCCTTTCCCCCTCTCTCCTGCTCCATCTCCCAGCCCAGCCTGGCCCCTGGCTGCAGGACAACCCCGCTGCCGACGCCGTCCTGCCGGGGATGCACTGGGGGGATCTCCTTCCCCTTCCTTCTGGCACAGAGGTAAATCCCATCCTCTCCTTGTCCTTCCTCCCCCAGACAAGGAGCTGAGGACGGAGACCAAG
Organism: Phylloscopus whistleri; assembly: GCA_017589585.1. NCBI lineage: Eukaryota > Metazoa > Chordata > Aves > Passeriformes > Phylloscopidae > Phylloscopus > Phylloscopus whistleri. The sequence goes on along the minus strand of JADMLD010001693.1, from coordinate 89,907 downwards.
GAGGACAAATCCCCACAGCAGAAACTCGTAGGAGAGGCCGTTTTGAGCGGCTTCACAGCGCAGGAATCCAACGGGGAGGAAAAGCCACAGAGATCCTGCAGGAGAAGTGGCTGCAGACCCAGCCCAGGGTGCTCTGTGGGGCAAAGACCAACCCAGTGCCAGGAAGGTGGCCAGAGATCCAGGCAGAGCTCAGACCTGGTGGTCCATGAGCAGCTTCATGATGGGGAGAGGCCCTACAAGTGCTTGGAGTGTGGGAAGAGCTTCAGAAAGAGCAACAAGCTGATCCACTACCAGGTGATCCACACGGGGGAATGGGCCTACGAGTGTGGGGAATGTGGGAAGGGCTGGAGAGACAGCTCCAGCCTGGCTGTCCACCAGAGGATCCACACTGGAGAGAGGCCCTATGAATGTGGGGAGTGTGGCAAGAGCTTCAGCCAGGAATCCAGCCTGACTCTCCACAAGCGATTCCACACTGAGGTGAGGCCCTACGAGTGTGGGGAATGTGGCAAGAGCTTTACCCGCAGATCCCATCTCAGCTGCCACGAGAGGACCCACACTGGGGAGAGGCCCTACGAGTGTGGGGAATGTGGCAAGAGCTTTACCATCAGATCCCATCTCAACCGCCACCAGAAGACCCACACTGGGGAGAGGCCCTATGAGTGTCCCCAGTGTGGGAAGAGGTTTCAGACCAGCTCCTGTCTCCTCCTGCACGGGTGGATTCACACGGATGAGCGGCCCTTCCGCTGCCCCGACTGCGGGAAGGGCTTCAAGCAGAACTCCACCCTCGTCAGGCACCGGCACATCCACACTGGGGAGAGGCCCTACGAGTGTCCCCAGTGTGGGAAGAGCTTCACCCACAGCTCTAACTTGACCAGACACCAACGGAGGCACCGGTGAGGGAAGCCCTGTGAGTGCCCCAACTGTGGGAAGAGCTTCATGTGAGTCTCCAACCTCATTCCCCATCAGAGGACCCACATTGGGAGGAGCCCTCGTGCGGAAGAATTAAGAATGGGACATCACTCCAGGATCAATATGATCAAAGTGAGCCATTTATTGCAAAGTAACAGTGCCTTTTATACAGTTTCCAGCTTCTATCATGCGTTACATGCTGCTTCGCAATTGGATATACCCTAAAAGCACGCGTTAGCCTTTTAGCCCAGATTGGTTAATAGGTTTTGCACATCCAGCAAGTTTATGCAGTCCTTCTTTTGGCTTCTATCCGATTCTCACACTCTGAAGCTGTTAGCATCCTTTGTTCTTCTTCGGACGTGACTTCTGTTATCTCTGGTTCTTTCTTGTACGTGACTTTGCTGCCCTTGAATGGTTACAGGCCTTTTTCATCCAGATAGGCTGGATTGCTCACATGTCCCCATTTCTGGAGGAACCCATCCTCCACACCCTCGTGACCCACATTTCCTATGATCCACGCTGGGTGGACACCTGTCCCTTTCCCTGCCCCTGGCAATGATAGGTGGGATTGAAGATCATGAGGGTCTGGCCATGGCCTCTTCATTGTATTTGATGCCATCTCAGGTCATTGCCAGGGGCAGGAAAGGGACTCTCTCTCTCCCCGAGGACAAGGGTGTCCTTTCCAGGCAGGAGGAAATAAATGGCCAGGAAAAGCCAGTTGATGTTGTTGTAGTTTTCCCTGTATATCTTTCGTCTTATCCCTTCTGTTATCAATAATGTTTCAGTTTTTAATTGTTGCTTATCTTGTTGCTGTTCCCAGTAAATTGTTCTTATCCCAGCCTGGGATCTTTGCCTTTTGTGCTTTCCATGGGAGGCTGGAGGGCAGCGAGCGGCGGCACGGTTTTAGCGGGAGCAGGAAATTGGGGAATCCCATTCCTAAAGCCCAGCCCATGGAAACTGAGCCTCACAGCTGGTGCCAGCCCTGGCTGCCCTGGCAACAGCCTTGGGAGCGGGTCCCTGGCTGGGGCTGTGGGAACCTCTTCACTCTGGAGCCCAGGGACAGGACTGGAGGGAAGGGCTGGAGCTGAGTGGGGCAGGTTTGGTTGGATCTCAGGAAAAGGTTTTTCTCCCCGAGGCTGCTGGGGCACTGAAGAGGCTCCCAGGGAAGGGTCCCAGCTCCAGGGCTCTCTGAGCTCCAGCAGCGTTTGGACACCGCTGCCAGGCCCAGGCTGGGATTGTTGGGGTGTCCCGTGCAGGGCCAGGAGTTGGACTGGAGGATCCTGATGGGTCCCTCCCAGCTCAGCCAATTCTGTGGTGCTGGGATCCCATGGGAATGGGAATGGGACTGCAAATGGTTGCCATGGCAACGGACTCTGGCTCCAGGCCTGAGCTGGTGTCCATGGCAACCACCCCTGGCATGGGGTCTGCATGGAGCTGCCAAGGGACTGACCACAGCAACAGGGGCTGGTGATGGTTGCCATGGAAACTGACCATAGCAACCGGGGCTGGTGATGGTTGCCATGGAAACTGACCACAGCAACAGGGGTTGGTGATGTTTGCCAGCCAAGGAACCGAGCTGTCACAGCCCCTCTGAGGGGTTCCATGGGGACACTCCAAGAGTCTCCAGGCTGTTCAAGAGCTGGAATGTCACAGGCACAGACAGGGGCTCCATGGAGACCTCCCAGGGGTTTCTGGGGATGGTCAAGAGCCCTGTGGTCAGAGGCAGTCACAGCCGTTCCGTGGTGACATCCCAGGGCACCTCGGGCTGCAAAGGCACCCATCTGTCACAGGCACTCACGGGGGCTCCATGGTGACATCCCAGGAATCTCCAGGCTGCCAAAGAGCCGGGATGTCCCAGACACTCACAGGGGTTCCTGTCATGGGTGGAGTGGGAGCTGCAGGCAAAAGCTTCATTTCTTCATTGGAGAAACTCCTGCTGAGTCATGAGGTGGAGAAATGACACCCAACTGCCACCATGAATCCTCAAACCCCTCCAGGACACCTAGACCTTTAAAATTCCATTTAAGAGAGGAGACTGGGAGTAGCTGGATCCAATCCTGGTCCCAGACTTTGTCAAAGGTTTATGTGTAAAAGCCTGGAGAGGTGGAATTGAACGAAATGCAATTTGCCCCATAGGATTAATGATGGAATACCAGAGATATTTCTATAAATCCAGCTATGATTGATTCTGATCAGGATTAGACAGAAAGATTTATTTACACCACAGAGTGAATTTAAACAAAGAGTTATTTACTCCAGAATAGAGGAGCTATAACAATTATTAGACTATAGTGCGCAAGGAAGCAATTTTCAAATAAACAGGGGCTTGTTGGAGTTGTTTGAGCCCATTCCAGGCAGAGCCTCCTGCTCCAGCAGGAACTGCCTCTCCTGTGCCAGGACCAGGGCAGATCCTGCTGCAGGTAAAGCCCCAGGGCAGCCCCAGCACAGTGAAGGCCAGAAATGGGTTCTTGGGGTGCTTTCCAAGGAAACCTGAACTGATGGCAGTTGCTGTGGCACCCAAACCCAGCAGTGGGGTCAGTGCAGTGCCCATGGCCACAGCCCCTTGCAGTGACCCAGGGCAGGTTGGGATGATGATCCACCCTCACTCCTGGCCCAGGCCAGGGCTGCAGCGCCCTTCCCCACAGCCTGTCTGCACTGAAGCACTTCCAGGGCTCTCTGCATTTCCCTTCCCCTCACTCTTGGCTCACTCACACACCTCCCAACAACCCACCTGGAGCTTTCAGCTGCAAGGAGTTCAAAGCTTATCTGTCCTTCAGGAGTTGGTCTAATTCTGCCTTCAGCCAACTCTGGATTTGTGTTTATTGTAGAACTTCCTGTGTGTCTAAAACATTCCTTGCATGGTTCTGCCTTGGGGAAGGGGAACCACCTTGGTGACATCTTGGGCTTGGCACACACCTGAGGTGATTGTCTGAAACTCAGGAGTTTAGATTGCTAAAATAAAAAAAGAAAACCCCTCTTTAGCAGAGGGCAGCCAGTTCTCCAAGCAAAGCAGTTCCCAGGTGAGTGAGGAGAGACAGGATGGGGTTGGGGAATGTGGAGCAAGATTGTCCACACTGGGTCAGATCTCAAGGCACAGACCTCCTGGGAAGAGACCCTGGATCAATATCAATCACAGAATGCTGCAATTACCCCATGTGTAATAATAAAATTAATAAAATACACGCTTGAAAATAAGAATGGGAGATTATTAGTAGCTTTTTGAAATACTTCTCCATAACTTTAGGAAAAAAGACTTCTGTGGGCCTGCAAGGCCTGCAGCTAGAGAGCCGAACTGCTAGTTCTGCTCAGCTCTTGACAGAAGTGGATTCACTAGGCCTCAAGCCTTGGCAAAGAGAAGCAGGATTTTGAAAAATATGCTGTGACAGTGCATTTTAGACATACCTGTGTTAGTTAGTGCTAGGCATGGGATGAGTAATATGCTTACTTGTGTTAGTTGGTGCTAGGCATAGGTTGAGCAATATCTTTTGGCAAATATTACTTGTTATATAATGCAACAGTATATAAGCTCAGCTGGTCAGATCGATAAACGGCTTCATATGAGCAATCAATGGAGTCCCGTCTCTTTCGTCAATCGCCATCAGACTTCCTAATGAACTGCAACAGATCAGAGGGAAATCAAGGCACAGACGTGGTTTGTCAGGGACTTGTTTGATCCTAATGAGCCCCGTGGTGCATTTGGTGCTGAGTCCTTGAACCTCAGGGCCTGAGAGGAGATTGTACAAACCTTTCCAGGAGTCTAAGTCAGAAGAAAAACCCAAAGTGTCTCCAGGCATTAATGGGTTGCACTGAGGTCCATCCCCAACACAGTCTCCTCATGGAGTCCTTGGAGGAGAGAATTGGAGGCCAGGATTGCACAAAAACCTCTCACAGACTCAGTGTGGGAAGGAAATTCCAAAGTACCTTAAACACCTTGAGTATCTCAAAGTAATAATGAGCCCCACTGAGTGTCAGTGCAAAGCCTCTCAAGGGACTAATTAAAGCAGATAATTGGAGGCCAGGATTGAACAAAAACTTCTCAGAGACTCAGTAGCAAAAAAAAACCCCTCAACAAGTTCTTTAAGAAACTTGGAGTACCTTAAGGTATTAATGAGCCCCAATGAGTGTTCTCACTGACTGAGAATCCCAAGGGACTTGTTAAAGTAGATAATTTGGGCCAGGATTGCACAATCTTTCTCACAGAATCAGATTTAAAAGGGAAATACCAAGTACATTCAAATAACTGAAGTACCTTGAAGCATTAATGAGCCCCACTGAGTGTTATTACTGACAAAGCCTCTCAAGGGACTAATTACAGCAGATAATTGGAGGCCATGATTGCAGAAACCTCTCAGAAACTCCAAGGCAAAAGCCAAACCCAAAGTCCTTTGAAGAACCTGCAGTGCTTGGGAGCATTCAGGACCCCCCCCAGGGCCACTCCTGACCAAGGCTCCCCAGGGACTCCTTCCAGCACATCCTTGAGGCCACTGGGCTGTCAGGGGGATGCTGAGGGCAGCACAAGGGGCTGAGAGTGCCCAGCCTTGCTGGGGCTGTGCCAGGAGGCCCCAGGGCCTCAGGACAAGGTGTCTCCTCACAGCCCTTGGTGACACAGAGGCTGCTGTGCCCCAAGGCACCAGGACTTGGCTTCTCTTTGTCCCCTCCTGGCATCACTGCCTCCAGTTCTCTGCTCTGCCTGGGTCCTGGGGACACTTTCTCTGTCCTGTCCCTCAGTGGGACCCATTAAGACTTCCAGAAACTTTGGAGTTGGATTCTGACTTGGAGTTCTTGAGAGGTTTTTCAGCTCCCTCTCAGGGACTGCTGTTCAGGGCCTCAGCACCAGCCCTGAGAGGGTCATTAAAGTCCTTGTGCTGTGTCTGTGCTGCTGAGCTGGGATGAGCTCCTGGCACAGAGACAGCTCCTGGCAACCAAGAGGAGCTTTAAAACACATTTCTCATGCTGAGCAGCTCTTCTCCCAGCCCAGCAGGGCTGCGGCACTGCCTGCAGCCACCCTGGGCACAGCACACAGGCACAGAGAGCTTCAATCACTCAGGGCTGGGAAGGTGCTGAGAAGTGACTGGGGGAGAATCACTGCCAGCCCTTGGCACAGGAACCTCTGGCTGCAGGAGAATGCAGCTGCAGCTCCTGCAGGGATCTCCTCAAGCTGGAACAGCCCAATGCCTACAGACTCTGTGAGTACAACTCTCTGAGTATTTCTGGTGCAGGGGAGGTGAAATGCTCATGAAGCTCTGACAGACTGAGAGATTCTGCCCACTCCCAAAATATTTCCAAGACATGGATTTCTTTTAAAATGAAGACATTTCCTGAGACTTTGTTTTCATTTCCTAACATTAGATAATGGGGAAGAGGGAGAACAAATGATAAAGGCATCATTAATTTTGACAAGTCCCTGGGACATCTGAACTCTCAGTGATCAGCAGGTGTGCAGGAGATCCCTGATGTGCTTCCAGCCACTCCTCTGCCCATGGACAGCACCAGCATCACCTTGGCTGGGCCCATCAGGCTTTGTCTGAGCATTCCTTTCTCCAGGCTGCCAACAGAACCTGCCCCCAGCCAGTGCCCTGCAAACAGGCAGGGTTCTGTAGGGCCAAGGAGAGTGCCCAGAGATTTGGGGTCTGGGAGTGCTGGCAGGGAGAGCTCAGGCACAGGGAAACCCCTGCAGGAGGAGAATCTGCAGGAAGCAGAGAGAAGATGAGGCAGTGAGAGAAAACAAACCCCAGCAATGTTGTGGCAGGGAGAGTTGTGAGATCTCCACAGGAGCCCCTCCAGTGCAGCCCCTCCCTCTGAGCAAGCCCCCTCCCTCCTGTCCCCCAGCCAAGTCTCTGCCCTCAGGGCCGGGGCTCCAAGGCCTGAAGCCCCTCCTGTGCAGGCAGAGCTGCAGCAGAGCCCTGGGGCAGCTCTGCAGCCCCGGGCCCAATTCCCTCTGCAGAGCACAGGACTGGGAGCAGCTGCCCGGCCCTGGGGGGCTCTGGGAGGGGGCACAGCTGGCTCAGCGTGACGCTGTCCCCAGTGCCCAGCTCTGGGCAATGCTGTCAGTGCAGCCAGGGAAGGAGCTGCATCTCCCTCAGTCCAATGCCAGCACAAGGGCACTTGGAATTCTCCTGGAGATTCCAGTCCAAGCTGGGAGCTTCAATCCAGGATGCAAACCTGTGCTGCCGCATCTCTGTGTTATCTGAAAGACCCAGGGGGAAAGGCAGAGGTGTTCTGACACTGAAAATGCTGTTGGGTTGGTGAAATGAGCAACGTGAGTCCTTGGCTATAAAAGTGGGGCTGGGCTGTGGTGGATCCATCTGCTCTCAGCAGTACCTGGTGATTCTTTAGGGGAAACATGCAAAGCTGATCCCCCTCCACCTGAGAAAGGCTAAAGCCCAGAGAAGCTCTGAGCAGGTCAGAATGACAGACCATGTCCCCTCACTCTCCACTCATCACATTGCCTCACAGAACTTGCTCTGTTCTCCCTGGGGGCAGCAGAAATGCTGAGGGTTTGAAATCCAAGAATACCAGGAGAGACATGGGGGGAGCTTAAAAAGAAAACTGCAGAACTCTTAAACACAAAAGGCTGTCTGTGTGTTCGAGGGGAGGGTGTATGGGAAATGGCTTTGATTTTGGTTCCAGGTATCTCCTCTAACTCTTCACTGTCCTTTTCTTCATGAACAACTCCCCATGGCCAGAGTAAAGAAATGTCCAACAGCAGCTCCATCAGCCACTTCCTCCTGCTGGCATTGGCAGACACGAGGCAGCTGCAGCTCCTGCACTTCTGCCTCTTCCTGGCCATCTCCCTGGCTGCCCTCCTGGCCAACGGCCTCATCATCAGCGCCGTAGCCTGCGGCCACCACCTGCACAGCCCCATGTTCTTCTTCCTGCTCAACCTGGCCCTCACCGACCTGGGCTGCATCTGCACCACTGTCCCCAAAGCCATGCACAATTCCCTCTGGGACACCAGGAACATCTCCTACACAGGATGTGCTGCACAGGTGTTTTTCTTTCTGTTCTTCATCTCAGCAGAGTATTTCCTGCTGACCATCATGTGCTACGACCGCTACGTGTCCATCTGCAAACCCCTGCACTATGGGACCCTCCTGGGCAGCAGAGCTTGTGCCCACATGGCAGCAGCTGCCTGGGCCAGTGCCTTTCTCTATTCACTGCTCCACACAGCCAATACATTTTCCCTGCCCCTGTGCCATGGCAATGCCCTGGGCCAGTTCTTCTGTGAAATCCCCCAGATCCTCAAGCTCTCCTGCTCCAAATCCTACCTCAGGGAACTTGGGCTTCTTGCTGTTAGTGTCTGTTTGATTTTTGGTTGCTTTGTGTTCGTTGTTTTCTCCTATGTGCAGATCTTCAGGGCTGTGCTGAGGATCCCCTCTGAGCAGGGACGGCACAAAGCCTTTTCCACCTGCCTCCCTCACTTGGTTGTGGTCTCCCTGTTTGTCAGCACTGTCATATTCGCCCACCTGAAGCCCCCCTCCATGTCCTCCCCATCCCTGGATCTGGCCCTGTCAGTTCTGTACTCGGTGGTGCCTCCAGCCCTGAACCCCCTCATCTACAGCCTGAGGAACCAGGAGCTCAAGGCTGCACTGTGGACAATAATGACTGTACCATTTCAGAAACATTAAACTGCTTGACAGTATCTCCAAATCACTTGTAAATAAAAGTCATCTTTTATACTTCCTGTAGGTTTGCTTATAGTTGGTTTTTTTTTTTTTTCCCCTGTTTTTTGCTTTTTTCATATAGTCCACAAAGATGTGTCTTTCTTTGTCATTTCTCATTTTGTTTCTCTCCAACTTCCCATTGGGCACAGACTGTGTCAATGAGGGTCAGTGCTCCTGGTGACTTTCAAGGAGCTCAAGGATCCCCCAGCCAAGTTTTCTGCAGAGATGCCCCTTTGGTTCCCTTCTCTGGAGCTGCAGCAGCAATGTCTGTGTGCAGAGCTGGGGGCAGATCAGTGCTGGCACAGCAGCTGTGCCCAGCAGCAGCTGCACTTGGTGCTGCCAGTGCTGCTGCCGTGGCCCTGCCCCGCTGCCCTCCTGGCCCTGGTGTTGCTGTAGGGCCTGAGTGCTCTCGGGGCCGGGCACAGGGCTGGGGGTGGCAGTGCCGGGGCTGCAGCAGGGACAGCCCGTGGGCACTGCTGGGACAGCAGCGCTGAGGCCTCAGCCCAGGGCCTGGGGGCTCCAGGCTCCTTGCCCAGGCTCTCTCCACAACACATTGCCCAGGCCAATGCTCAGCAGAGAAAAGCCCCGGCAGCAGCCCCAGGCTGGCCGTGGGCAGGCTGGGGGCAAACAGCACGGCTGGGGCTCTGCAAGGGCCCTGGGGCACACGGCAAGGAGCAGCAGAGCAGGGCCTGATCCATCCCCACTGCGCTGGACACCCCAGGCCAGCGTCCCACAGCCTCCTCAGGCACCTGCCAACAACATCCCCCCTCTGCAGCCCTGGCCTCTCCCCCAGCTCACACAGCTGCCGCAGCCTTGCAGGCACAGACACAGCAGCACTGCCTCAGGAGCCCCTGTTTGCCCTGCCCAGAGCAGGCCTGAGCACCCCCATGGTGTTGGTGTGGGGAGATGAACCTGAGGGAGCACAAATGCCAGCAGCCCCTGGAGCCAGGAAGGGCTGGGGGACAGCAGGGAAACCCCTCAGATTGGTGGTGGCCTCTGAAGTCAGAGCCAGAAAGTTTGTTCACATGAGCTGTGACTTTCCTGTGCCACTGCAAACGTTGCTTAGAGCCAGGGCAGCTACACCCAAACTGCCCTGACCATTTCCTGAGCTTCACCTTGGCTTTCTTGACTCTTCCCTGCTACAAATTTCTTCCTCTTGCCCACCCCTGTTCCCTCCCCTGCAAACAGCCCATCCCTGGTTGCCCTTTCCTCTCTGGCCCCACTCCCCATTTCACTTCCTGAGCTGGCACCATGGGAACGTCCTTTGGGGAACAGGATCATCCTCCAAGTGCTTCAGGAATTGTCTGCAGGCTCCTGCAGTGCCTCCTGCTGCTCCCTTGCCAGAGGCACCCCAGGCCAGGGGGCACATCTGGGCTGCTGTGTCTGGCTGTGGGGCTCCCTGCTCTGGGCAATGAGGAGGAACTGCAGAGGCTCTGCAGGACTGACAGGATGGGCTTTGGGGCTGTGAGGAGAAGCTGAGGCACCTGGGCTGCTGCACCTTCTGAAGAGGAGGCCCAGGGCTCATCCTGCAACTGCTGCAAGGGTGGATCAGAGAATCCCAGAATCAGCAAGGTTGGAAAAGACCTTGGACATCATCAAGTCCAACCTGTGCCCTGACACCGCCTTGTCTTCCCTGAGCCTCCTCTTCTCCAGGATAAACAACCCCAGCTCCCTCAGCCGCTCCTCACAGGACTTGTGCTCCAGACCCCTCACCAGCCTTGTTGCCCTTCTCTGGACACGCTCCAGCCCCTCCATGTCCTTCCTAAATTGAGGGCCCAGAACTGGACACAGCACTCGAGGTGCTGCCCAACCAGTGCTGAGCACAGGGGAAGAATCCCTGCCCTGCTCCTGCTGGCCACACCATTCCTGATCCAGCCCAGGAGCCATTGGCCTTCTTGGCCCCCTTGGCACACTGCTGGCTCATGTCCAGCCTGCTGTCCACCAGTGCCCCAGGTCCCTTTCTGCCTGGCTGCTGTCCAGCCACTCTGTCCCCAGCCTGTAGCACTGCAGGGGTTGTTGTGGCCAAAGTGCAGGACCCGGCACTTGGTCTTGTTCAACCTGACATTGTTGGATTTGGGCCCTGGATCCAGCCTGTCCAGGGCCCTGTGCAGAGCCCTCCTGCCCTCCAGCAGATCCACACTCACCCCTGCAGGAGAGATGGCCAAGGGCTGGGCAGGGCTGGCAGGGCCACAGGCACCCAGGCCTTTGTCCCCTGGGCTCTGCCAGCGCCTCTGGAGGCCCCACAGGAGGAACTTTCCTTTCAGGGCCTGCACTTTGGTCCTCCCTGGCCCCTCCCTGAGCAGGCTGGCAGGGCTTGCAGCTTTAGGACATTTGTCCTTGCTGCCCCTGCCATCCCCCTGCCCCACAATCAGCCCCCAGGCACCCGGAAGGGACAGGCCCTGCTGTCCCAGGCCTGGGCTCAGGGCTTGGCCTTTCTGCTCCCTCCAGCCAGCCCAGGCCTTGCTCAGCATTGCAGTTCCCTGCTCACAGCCTGGGGCTCCCTGCAATCCTGGCCTCAAGGAGCTGCTCTCACCAGGCCCTGGGCAGCCTTTGGCACTCCCTGCCCTCACTGGGGCCCAGGGATGCTCCAAGGGACTTGGAGTTTTGCTTCTGACTCCTTCAGCAGCTTCTTCAACCTTCCCTCAGTGCCTGGGGGTCCTGGACTCAGCCCCAAATCCAGCATGGGGCTGCTGAAAACACAGAAAGACCTGAGGAGCTCTTTGTCTTCTCTCTATTGTATTTGAGTCTCCAGGGCTTGTGCAGCTGACTGGAGTCAGTTTGGAGTTCTGTTAAGAAGGGAGATTTCAGAGTGCATCTCATGACTTTTTCTTTTTTTAATCAAGCATTTTTTTTTCCCAGTTCAGTGAAGAGTGGATAGAAACATTCCCCAAGGGATCTTGATGATGAATGTATCTTTAGAAGTTCCAGTCATGGAGAAGAATGAGCCCCTTGCAGGCTGACCCTGTTTGGACAACCTGCTCCTCACCCCAACCTCACCATGTCTGACATTGCCCACCTGGGACTGACATCCCTGTGCCCTGCATCAGAACCTTGTCCCCTGAGCTCTGCAGCTGGCTGTCCCAGCCCATTGCACCATGTCCCACCTTTTCTCCTCAGGCCTCGGCCCGCACACAGGCCCAGGAGAAGTTTTCCTGTTGGTGAGGAAAGAATGGAAAAGCCTGAGCAGGTTTCCTAAACAACAAAGCCCACTCAGGAACCACATGCTCAGGACAGGCTGCCTGGAATGATATCACCTTTCGACAAGGGACAGTGTCACCAGAAATGAGCTCTGGAAGCAGAATTCTCTGAGTCTCTCAGCTGAATTCTCTGTCCCTGTCCTGGATCTCTGTTGTAGATGGAAGCTGCTGGTGCCATCCTCAGCTTGAACCCTCCTTTTGAATGCAGTCAGAGGTTCCCAGGTGTGTAAAGTAAGTGTTGCTCGATGTTGCTGCAAAGCTCTTGTGTTCCTCATGGCAGCAAGGAGCCTCTTGAGACACTGCAAGGCCTTGTTTAACCAAGGATCCATTGTGACACAGCTCATGGAATCAAGGAGACAATTGTGACAGTACAGAACCTCATACAAACAAGTCTCTGTTGTGGCAGTCATGGAGTCAAAGAGACATTTGTGACACAGCCAGGCTGTGTGGAACCAATGGTCCATTGTTACACTGCAGATTCAAGAAGAACGTGGTGACACCACAGAAGCTCATGGAACCAAGGGTCCTTTGTGGCACAGCAGGGCATTGTTGGAACCCAGGGGACCATTGTGACAAGGCAGGGCCTACTGGAACTATGGAGACCATTGTGACACTAAGGAAACTCATGGAACCACGGTGACCATTGGGATGCTCTGGAACCTCACAGAGCCAAGGGTCCATTGTGACCTTGTGGTGCCTCCTGGAATCAAACATTGTGAAACTTGGAGGCCTAGTGGAACAAAGGTTTCTATTGTGACACTGCAGAACCTCATGGAATCAAGGTGACCATGTTACACTACAGAAGCCCATGGAACCAAGGGGCTGTTGGTTCACTGCAGAACCAAGGAAACTGTTGTTGACAGTACAAAAACTCATGGAATGAAAAGTCCAGTGTAACATGAGGGAACCTCATGTTCCCATAGGTCCATGGTGATTCTGTAGGGCCTCATGAATAGAGGGTCCATTGTGACACAGCAGGGCCTCGTGAAACCAAGGGTGCATTGAGGCACAGCCGGGCCTTGCTGGAACCAAAGAAACCACTGCTAACAGCAGGGTAACTCCTAGAACCAAGGAGTCCATTGGTACAGCATAAAACCTATGGAACCAAGGGGCCATTGGGACGAAGTGAGGCCTCATGGAACTAAGGGGACATCTGACCCATTGGGACTGTATGGAAGGGATTGTCCATGATGACAATGCGGATCCAAGGAGACCATGGAGACACTATGGAACCTCATGGATCCCAGGGGCCATTGTGACACTGAAGAACTTCATGGAACCCAGGGTCCATTGTGACATAGCAAGGCCTCATTGGAACAAAGGAACCATTGTTGACAGTACAGAAACTCATGGAACCAAGGGGCTGTGGTGACACAGCAGGAACACATGGAATCAAGGAGACCAGTGACATTTAGGAACCTCATGGAACCAAGGGTTCATTAGGACACTGCAGAAACAAGGAAACCGTTGCTGACACTATGGAAGCTCAAGGAACCAAGCTGCCATTGTTACACTCCAAAGTGTCATTGAACCAAAGAGCCCATTGTCCAACTACAGAACTTCATGGCACTAAGGCTTCACTGTGGCACAGCAGGGTTCCATGAAACCAATTGTCCATTGTGACAAGGCAGATCCAAGGAGTCTATGGTGACACTAGGGAAGCTCATGGAACCAAGCGGCCATTGTGACACAGCAAGGTCTCCTGGAACCAAGGAGACCATTGTGACATTATGGAATCTCATGGAACCAAGGGTCCATTGTTACAGTCCAGAGCCAAGGAGACCATTTTGACAGTACAGAACCTCATGAAATCAAGGGTCACTTGTTAAACAGTTGGGCTTCATGGAACCAAGAAGCCATGATGACACAGCAGGGCCACATGGAACCAATGGTCCATAGTGATACTGTGGATCCAAGGAGGCCATGCCGATACCATGGAACTTCATGGAACCAAGGGTCCATTGTGACACAGTTGGGCCCCAAGGAACCAATTGTCCATTGTGACAATGCGGATCCAAGGAGATCATGGTGCCACTACAGACCGTCATGGATCCAAGGAGCCATTGTGACACTGTGGGGCCTCCTTGGAACAAAGGGCATTGTTGATAGTATGGAAGATGCTCATGGAAACTATGGGACATTGTGGCACTGCAGAGCCTTATGGAACAAAGGAGACCACTGTGACACGGAGGAGTTTTATGGAACCAAGCAGCTATTTGCACACTACAGAACCAAGGAGACCATTGTTGGCAGTACAAAACCTCATGGAACTGAGGGGCCATTGTTACACAACGAAGCCTGGTGGAACCAAGGGGCCAGTGTGACACCGTGGGGTCCCATGGAATCAAATATTCCTTGTGACACAGTGGGGCTGCTTGTCACCAATTGTGCATTGTGATCCTGCAGATCCCAGAGACCGTGGTGACACTATGGCAGTTCATGGAACCAAGGGGCTGTTGGGACACACCAAGGCCTTGTGGAACCAAGGAGAGCATTGTGGCAGTGCAGAACCAAGGAGGCCATTTTGACAGGATGGACCCTAATTGAATCAAGAAGAAACCAAAGGGGTAAGCGTTTAGCTAAAGGGATAAAAGCAAGAAACAATGTATATCAATGTAGAGTTTGGAGTAGAAGCAATGTAGGATAGTTAATCATTGCCAGATGAAGCTAGTTTGAGAAGACAATACATAATTTGCCTGATTCTGCTGTGTTTGTAGAAGTTCTGAGGGGAGGATGGAGTATTGTAAAGATGAAGAAACTGTAGGTGCACCTGGGCCCCAAAACCAGTCAGAACCAGGCAGGAGAGCTTGAACTATGCCCAAGGGGTCAGAGAGCCTTCTAACAAAACTGAGGTGAAAAGTTTACCTTGAGGAAGATGTTCCTGACTTCATCTGAAGGCACCACTGACCCATTTCGAAACGCACCGACCCAATTTGAGTGCAGGGCTACGCAAGCATGAAAGGACTTTGAGCTCATTTTATGATGAAGAGGAGAGAAGGCAAGGTTAAGTAATAAGTATCTATAGGCATGTTGAATGATTACATGAATATGTAAGATTTTGTAGATAAAGAGAGAGCTGGAGCTCTGTGATTTTTGCACACGCCTTTGGGAGGTTACTCCCCGTGTTGCCTGGCACTGAATTAAACATACCACTTTCTAAATTTAATTAGCTGGAGAGTCTTTGTCCGTGCTTTATTTACTTGATAATGGAACCAAGGGTCCATTGCTCTACAGCAGGGCCTCATTGAACCAGGGGGTCATTGTGGCACTGTGGGGCATAATGGAGTCAAGGACACTGTTGATACTGAAATCCACTGGATAGAAACTTTTGAACAAACTTTTGAGTATTTGAGAGCTGGTATTCTTTATTACAGCATGCTGGTCACTTGGGTGATCCTTCCTCCATTTGAGTGCACTGAGCATCAAATGAACAGAGTTTTGATCACACACACTGATTATGCATTCAGTAGCTATCCCCACTTCCTTTGAATTTACTTGACATAGTTGCACCCCTTCTCACAAGTTCTTATCTGGTTCTTTGGGGTCTGTCTTCAACATCCAGTGTCCTTTCTAGGTGGCTGTTCCTTGACCCCCACTTTTGAGTATGGGCAATATTATTGCTTTGCAAACCTTCAGTTTTGTCAGGCTTGTAGAGCTGAGCTGACATTTTTCTTGCATTTTGAATGACTTCTGTTTGCTGGAGTTACATCCTTGATCCACTTCTCTAAGGCTGTCCTGTTCTACAGTCCTTGATAAGAGTAAATGTTGTTCTGTTCTCCTGTCCTTGTCACAGCGCTCGCCCCACCTGAGGTGTGTCTGCAACCCCCCCAACCAATGGGCCTGGGGTGGGCAAGTGTTCCTGAGGGAACAGGGATGGGACAGCTGGGCTGGACCAACCCAAGGGATGTTCCATTGCATGTCACACCATGATCAGCAATAAACTGCAGGAAGGGGGGGGGGGCAAGGAGGGTAGAGGATTAATTTCTTTTTAGAGATATTTTTCTTTCAAAATATCACCAACACATAAAGAATCCCCTTCCACCATAATGTGATTAAATATTTTCCACTAATAGGAGATTTAGTGTGGATTTGCTTTCAGTCTGTCTGTGGCCTTTGCTTTTAGTTGTTGGTTTGTTTGTGAAGGTTTTCTGTGTTGTTGTGGGTGGGTCTTGCTTTGGGTTTTATTTGTTGGGTTTGGGTTTTTCCCTTTTGAAGTGCCTTTCTTCTGATGCATAAGTTTTTTCTGACTTTTCTTGTGGCTTGGTAGGCACCTGATGGCAAGACAAATTTACTCAACTCAGTCATCTTGCCCATAGGAGAGAAAAGCACAATTATGCCCAATTATGTTTTGCAGTCACCATCAGCTGGATAACTTTGGTCACAAACTCTCTATAGTGTTGCAGTATCCACAAAGGAATTGAAAGTGCATTTCAACAGCCCTGTCCAGGTCCTCGGGATGGTTCAGAAGGGAGGCAGCTGTGATTTCCCCCCACACACCCCCACCCCAATGGTCTCTCTGTGCAGTCCTTGGCTGTGCTGAGCAGTTTTCCTTGAGCCTCCCTGCCCTGGATGTTTCTTTCTGCAGCCCTAAGCACAGCCCAGTAAAGAATTCAGGTGGTTTCCCAGAGAATTTCACTCTCAGAGTGAAGTGGCCTCAAGGCCCTGTTTGTGCCTCTGGAATTGTGCCAGCCCCAAGTGCTGCTGATGGTGTTTGTGCTCACTCTGGTTCATCTCCCCACACACACACACGATGCACTGCTGAAATCTCCTCAGGACAGAGCAAACAGGCACTGCTGGCCTGGTCACTTGGTGTCCCTCCATGCAGGGACAAACAACCTCCTGCAGGTGTGGGCAGAGGCCTGTGCTGGCTATGGTGGTTGCAGGGGCTGGTGTGGGACAATTGCCCTGGGGCACCTTCCCAGGCTGTCCCCAGAGCAGAGACACAGCCCAGGCCCTGCTCTGCTGCTCCCTCAGGTCCATGCCAGGAGCTCTGGCTGTGCCAGGACACTGCTGTGTGCCCCCATGCACACTCCCCCTCTGCCCCTGGGCACTGGGCTTTGCTTTGCCAGGGCATTCCTGGAGCACATTGCTGACAGCAGCTCTGTAGGGAGAGCAAAGCCTTCCTGGCCTGTCCTCAGGAGATGCCCTTGGCTGCTGGAGCTGCTGTGCTGGAGCCCAGCTGTGTCCCAGCAGTGCCCATGGCCTGGCCCTGCCTGTGCTCACAGCACGGACACGCAGCAGGACAGTGACCAAGCTGCCACAGCACTGCGGCCTTACAGCCACAGCAGGGCTGGGAAGGAGAGGCTGGAGCTGGGAAGAGCAGCTGTGGGAAGAGCCAGGGCCATTGTCCCTGGCTGTGCTGCTGTGCTGGGAGTCTCTGCCCTCCACCTCTGCTCACAGGCACTGCCCCTGCAGAGACAGAGAGGGGCTGAGGGAACATCTTGGGCACACCGGGCAGAGCAGGACACTTTATTTGACATCAATGCACAGTGATCAGGGCTCCTTACTGTCTGTGCTTAACACAGGCACGGTAGATACTGATGTAGCAATACTGTGACTAATGGCATCGCTTTAAAAAAAGCATTAGCAAAAGTAAAAAAAAAAAAAAAAAGGAAAAATACAACTCACCAAATAGATGAGCAAACAAGACACATGTCACAAAGCAGTCTGAGCCTGGAATGAGTTCCATTCTGAATGCTGTGCAGAAACAAAGAGGCACCTGATTGTTTCTGAAAAGCACAGAGTGGTCATATTCCTCAGGGCATCCTCCAGCTCCTGGTTCCTCAGGCTGTAGATGAGGGGGTTCAGTATTGGAGGCAGCAGCGAGCACAGAAGTGACAGTGCCAGACCCAGGGATGGGCACCAGGCTGGCACAGGTGACCTTGAGGCTCTGCAGGGCTCAGGCACAGCGGCTGTGCCAGAGTCAGGGCTGAGCTCACACTCTGTGGGCTGGGGCAGAGCCCAGGCAGAAATGAGCCCTGAGCCAGCAGCTCTGCAGTGGTGGCCACCAGGCCGGGTGGCCAAGGGAGGCTTCTGGCCATGCCCTGGAAGCAGCTGCTGCTGCCCAGGGGCCTTTGGTGCCTCAGGCTCTCCCAGGCACAGCTCTCAGCACGGCTCTCTGCACTTGTGCCCAAGCCCTTCACTCCGCTGGGGCTGGCCTGGGACTTTTCCTGCAGTGGGACCTGGCCTGGTCCTGGCACAGGAAAGGCAGTTCCTGCTGGAGCAGGAGGCTCTGCCTGCAATGGGCTCAAACAACTCCAACAAGGCCCTGTTTGCAAAGCCTCCAGGGGGAAATGAAGAAGGGGATCATGCTGCTTTTGGGGTGAAGAATGCTGAAACCAGCCTGACTCCTCCATGCCAAAGTTCCACATGCTGAGAGGGAGCTGAAGCTGTGGCAGGGCTGCTAAAATCCCCAGAGAAAGCAACAACCCAGTGACACCACTGAGAGCTTCTCAGAGCTGCTGAGCTGGCACAGCCTGGGCACATCTGACTGACAGGGCAGCACCACAGTCTAGAAAAGCCCCATCCCAAATTTTAACTCCAGCATCTCCTGACATGTCCCTTCTTGGGGGTGTGTGGAGATTCCTGCCTGGAGTGGGGACACCCCTCAAGGTCACTGCCTGAGGCTGAGCTAAAGAGATTTGCCCAAGGTTGTTGGTCTGGGGGAGTGACACCCATCTCTGGTTAATAACTGGTTTTGCTTTAATACACTTGCTTCAAAATTGCTTCCTAGAGCACTATCTCAAAATAGATGTTAGAGCTTCTATACTGTGGAGGAAATAATTCTGATTAAGACCTTTTTGTCTAATCATGATCCTAACCAGTCATATCTATATGTACATAAATACTTCTGGTTTGCCATCCTTAATGTTGAGGGACAAAGTTGCACAAAGGTTCAATTCCACCTGTATCATCCTTTAGGCATAAATCCTTGAGAAAGTCTGGTGCTGGGATTGGATCCAGGCACTGCCAGGATCCTCTCACAGAAGGAATTTAGAAAGCCTGGGGGTCCTGGTTTGGGTCCTTTGTGAACCTCGTGATCCAACAGGAGCTTCTCTAATAAACTTTGCCTGAAGCTGCCACTCTGCCCATGACAGGAGCTCCTGTGAGTGTCTGTGACATCCCAGCTCTTTGGCAGCCTGGACACTCCTGGGATGTCCCCATGCAGCCCCTGTGAGTGTGGGGACCTCGCTGTTCTTTAGGAGCACAGGGATGTCACCACTGGACTCCTGCCACTGCCTGGGACAAATTGGCTCCTTGGCAGGGTACAGACACCTCTGGTGTCACTGTGCAGCCCTGGGACTGTCACCTCATGACCCTTAGGAAGATTAAGGAGCCCTGGGATGTCACCACAGAGCCCCTGTGACTGAGTGTGACCAAACAGATCTTCAGGAGCCCAGAGACCCCTCAGATGCCACCATGGAGCCCCTGTGCCTGCACGTGAGCTCACAGCTCTTGAGCAGCTGGAAACCCCTGGAATCTCTTCAATCTGCTCTGCTGAGGATGGATCCTCAGACAACTTGGAGGCTCCCTGATGAACTTTAGCTCTCCTGAGGCTTGTTCAGGCTTCAGCTCTTCAGTTCAGGAATTCAGTGCCAAAGGCTCATTAACATTCCAAAGCACTCTAACAAGAAAAGCCCCTGGGAATAATTAAATTTTAAGTCTTCAGTTCTCCTGTGGTTAATTATACAGAATTCAGAAGTGTAGTCAAAGGTAAAATACTATTTTTTAAAAAATTCAGGAAGTTTTTGGTCCTGTTTATTTTTGTTTTCCTGTTTATAGATTGATCCCTGCAATTTCCAGTTGATATTGATCCCCAGCACCTCCGAAGGTGCTCTGAATAGATATGAACATCAAGACCCTTCATGGCTGACAATCAATCACACTTTGTCCCTATCCCCACCCCACCATTTCCCTCATCCAGCCCCTGGCACTCAGAGCAGCCTTGTGCAAATCTGAGCTCCCTCCACCCCAGGCTGCACCTGCAGCTTTCAGCTCCTTGGCACCAACTCCCACCTGCTTTCCTTGCAGGAGGAGCTGCCTGAGACACAGAGGGATGTTCATTCATTGTCAGCCAACAAAGCCAAGGGAAGGCACAGCTCCATGAAAAACACAAGTCCAGGCAGTGACACAAAGAGAGGGCAAGATCAGGATTTATTCTCCTGCCATCGTACAATTCCAGGAAATTCCTGGTCTCTCCTGGTGATGGGAAAACTTGGACATTTCTTACAAGTGCTCCAATGACCCAGCTAATGAAGATGTGCTCGTGCACCTCGCAAGCTGCTGGTCCCCTACAGCCCTGCAGGGCTCCTGTCCCATCTGCTCTGCTCCAGTCTAAAACAGGGACCAGCATTGTCCCAGCAGCATTAGAGAGCTGAATTGGAAAGGACCTCAGCAAGTCAGCAGCCCAAGCTGTCAGCAACTGGGTCAGACCAAGTGGTTCAAGGCATGATTTGGTCTGGATTGGAAAATCCCAAAGGACAGGGATGAGGGGGCAGCATCTTAGCACCCGGCTGAGCCCATGGGAACAAAGGTTTCCTCCTGTCCTGGCTGAGCCTCCCCTCTTTCACCCTCTGCTCATTGTCTTTTGCCTCCCAGCAGGCTCCCGGTGAAGAGCCTGGCTCTGTGTTCTCCATCACCTCCTCGGGGACACTGCCAGGCTGGGATGAGGAGCCCCTCAGCCTTCCCTGCTCGGGGCTGGACAAGCCCAGCTCCCTCAGCCTCTCCTGACAGCCCAAGGGCTGCAGCCCCACCTTGGAGCCCTTTCCTGACCCTGCTGCACCTGCCAGACATCTTTCCTGCCCTGGGCAACCCAACCCAAGCCACAGTGACCTGGAGAATCCACATCCTTAATGTCCTGGTCACACAGCCCAGCCCCTTGTCCCCGTGTCAGGCTCTGGGATCGATCCTGTGGAACATCCTTGGGTGGAGGCTGTGGCTCCAGGTGCACCGGGGGGATCCCGGGGGACAGGGGACCCTTCTGGGCATGAACAGCATTGGACTTCTTGGGGGAAACTGTGATGGGAGCTGGGGCAGAGTGACCAACCCAGTGACCTCACACAGCCCTCCTGTGATGTCACACAGCCCCCCATGATGTCACACAGCTGGTCTCCAATGTCACAGCAAACTCTGTGATGTCATAGCCTGCTCTATGATGTCAGACCTCTGCCCTGTGATGTCACAGCTGGCTCTGTGATGTCACAGACATGGCCCATGATGCTGTAGCTCCTCCATGACCTCACATAACCCACTCTGAGATGTCATAGCCTACTCTCTCACCTCATGTTTCCAGATGATCAATGGTCTGCACTTGGTGAGCTGACACAATGCTTGTTCTCCAAAACCATGGCCCATGGAAACCACACAATGCCCATTGTGGAAGAAGGGGAACTGGACGTTCAGCAGCCTCAGTGTCCTGCCAGCTCAGCCAGGCTGACTGGAACATTGGGGTCTGTGACCACCAGGGACCACCAGAGAGACCCCCAGGGCAGAAGAGGGCATGCAAAAGGGGGGGGGGAAATGTGTTAATGATTTCAGGGAAATGATTATCATATGTCTGTTTAGTCTGGGACAGGCAATGAACATGTATCTAAAATACAGAATATAAACAGAAACTTTCCTGTGCTCAGCACGCACGGCTTTGGAGGAGCTATCCCCCCGTGCATCCAGCTGAATAAAGAATGCTGCTTCTGCATGCTACATTGGGGTGAAGGAGTTTTTGATTTTACTGAGCTTTTGGTAACACTCCCACTCCCAAGGAAAGCTCTGTCTGCTGCTGTTCACAGACAGAGAAGGGCTGCTGGGAGATCACAGAATCACAGAGTGACCAGGTTGGAAGAGACCTCCAAGATCATCAAGTCCAACCCAGGCCCTAACACCTCCACTAAACCATGGCACCGAGTGCCACATCCAGTCTTTTGTTAAACACATCCAGGGATGGTGATGCCACCACCTCCCCAGGCAGGTCATTCCAGAACTTTATCACCCTTTCCATGAAAATTTTTTTCCTGATATCCAGCGTATATTTCCCTTGATGCAGCTTGAGACTGTGTCCTCTCCTTCTGTCAGTTGCTGCCTGGAGAAAGAAACCAATCCCCAGCTGACCACAACCACCTTTCAGGAAGTTGCAGAGAGTGCTAAGGTCACCCCTGAATCTCCTTTCCTCCAGGCTGAACAACCCCAGCTCCCTCAGTTGTTCCTCACAGGAGTTGTGTTCCAAGCCCCTCACCAGCCTCATTGCCTCCTCTGGACGCGCTCAAGCGTCTCAATGTCCTTCCTGAACTGATGGGCCAGAACTGGACACAGCACTCAATGTCCTTCCTGAGCTGAGGGGCCAGAGCTGGACACAGCACTCAATGTCCATCCTAAACTGAGGGGCCCAGAGCTGGACACTGCACTCAATGTCATTCCTGAACTGAGGGGCCCAGAACTGGACACAGCACTCGAGGTGCAGCCTCACCAGTGCTGAGTACAGGGGAAGAATGACCTCCCTGCTCCTACTGGCCACACCATTCCTGATCCAGGCCAGGAGCCATTGGCCTTCTTGGCCACCTGGGCACACTGCTGGCTCATGTCCAGCCTGCTGTCCATCAGTGCCCCAGGTCCTTTCTGCCTGGGCACTGTCCAGCCACACTATCCCCAGCCTAGAGCACTGCAGGGGTTATTGTGGCCAAAATGCAGGACTGGGCACTTGGACTTATTAAACTTCATCTTATTGGACTCTGCCCACCCATCCAACCCTTCCAGGTCTCTCTGCAGAGCCCTCCTACCTTCCAACACATTGACACACACTCCCAGCTTGGTGTCCTCTGCAAATTTACTAATGAAAGACTCAATACCCTCATCCATGTCACCAATAAAAATATTGAACAGAGCATGCAGACTTCTTCTGCACGTTTAACCCTGACCTTCATGCTCGGCTTGGGATCCTTTTCTTCTCCCTCCTCCCGCTACAGAGGGGTCGGGCTTTACTCCGACCTCCCACCCCTATTAGGTGTGGGCCGGGCCATCCCGTCCTCAGCCCCAGGATCGGGATCGGGGGGTCCGGGCTTTTCTCCATCTTCCCACCAAGGAGGGGCCGGATCTGCTCCAAGCCTCCACCCCTGTTGGGTGGGGCCGGGCTGCCTCGCTCCTCCTCAGGGATGGAGGGGCCGGGGCGTCTCCATCCTTGTTCCCCGAGGGGATGAGGGGATCGGGTCACCTCTGCCCTGCTCCCCTCACTGGGGAGGGGCCTGGGGCTGCTGGGTCACCTCTGCTCGTGCTCACCTTGCTGTGGGCTGGAGGGGCTCTCCACGGAGCGGAGTTCCTGCTGTGGGATCCACAGCCCTCGCTTCTGCTGCTCCGCTCTGGAGGGGGCCGGCTCATCCCAGGGCCCATTTTCTGTGGGGATAAGGGGCGGTCAGGTCACATCCATCCTCCTCCTCTGCAATGGATGGGGGCCGGGTGGTCTCTGTTCGTGCTCACCTTGGTGTGTGTGGAGGGTGGGCGTTGTGGAACGGAGTTTCTGGTGGGGCCTCCGCACCCTTGGCTGCTCTCTGGCTGGGATCAAGGCTGCTGTGGGGATAAGGGGAGGCAGGTCATGTTTGTGCTCCTCCTCTTATGGGGGGCTCAGATGATCTCCACTCGTGCTCACCTTGGCTGGAGGGCTGGAGATGCTTTGTGTGGAGCGGAGTTGGTGGTGGGGTCTCCGCACCCCTTTGTTGTTGTTCTTTGGCTGGGATCAAGGTTTCCTGTGGGGGTAAAAGGGGGGAACGGGGGGGGCAGGTCACGTCCATCCTCCTCCCCTTGCTGGGGTGCTCTCCTTGAGTGGGCTGGAGGTGGGCTCTGTGGAGCAGAGTTTGTAGTGAGGTCTCCTCAGCCGTTGTTGTTGCTGTGTGGCTGGGAACGTGGTTTTCTGTAAGAATAAGGGGGGTCAGGTCATCTCTGCCCTCCTCCCTTTACTGGGGTGGCAGGGGATGCCGGGTTATGTCTGTTGCTGCTTACTTTAGTGTGTGTGGAGGGTGGGCGTTGTGGAGCAGAGTTTCTGGTGGGGCCTCCACACCCTTGGTGGCTGCTGTTTGGCTGGGATCAAGGCTGCTGTGGAGATAAAGGGGGGCAGGTCATGTCCATCCTCCTCCCCTTGCCGGGGGTGCTCACCTTGGGTGGGCTGGAGGTGGACTCTGTGGAATGGAGTCTCTGGTGGGGTCTCCCCAGCTGTTGTTGCTCTTTGGCTGGGAATGTGGTTTTTTGTGGGGATGAGGGGGATCAGGTCATCTCTGCCCTCCTCCCCTTGGTGGGGTGGCCAGGGGGGCTGGGTGGTTTCTGTCCCTGCTTACTTTAGTGTGGGCTGGGGGTGGTCTCAGTGGAGCGGAGTTTCTGTTTGGGTCTCCGCATTCCTTGTTCCCCTTCCATCTGGAGGGGCCGGGTGGTCTCGGTCTCCTCCCTTATGGGGCGGGGTCCGGGACATCTCCATCCTCGCCTCTGTGAGGGTCAGGTGGACAGGTCATGTTTGTCCTCCTCCCGTTAGGGTGGGGCTCAGATCGTCTCCACCCATGCTCACCTGGGTGCTGGGCTGGAGATGCAGCGGAGTCCCTGGTGGGGTCTCCGCACCCCTCGGTGTTGCCGGGCGGAAAGTGCGGGGAGGGGAGGGGAGGGGAGGGGAGGGGAGGGGAGGGGAAAGGACAACATGGGAGCAAAGAGGAGCTGAGCAGAGGTGCAAACAGCAAAGGGGAGGGGAGGGGAGGGGAGGGGAGGGGAGAGGAGAGGAGAGGAGAGGAGAGGAGAGGAGAGGAGAGGAGAGGAGAGGAGAGGAGAGGAGAGGAGAGGAGAGGAGAGGAGAGGAGAGGAGAGGAGAGGAGAGGAGAGGAGAGGAGAGGAGAGGAGAGGAGAGGAGAGGAGAGGAGAGGAGAGGAGAGGAGAGGAGAGGAGAGGAGAGGAGAGGAGAGGAGAGGAGCTGCGCAGAGCAGAACGGAGAAGCTGAGCAGAGAGGAGAGAGAGGAGTGGAGAGGACAGGACAGGAGAGGAGAGGACTGGAGAGGACAGGACAGGACAGGAGAGGAGAAGAGAGGACAGGACAGGACAGCAGCAAAGCAGAGCAGCACAGAGTGGAACGGAGGAGCTGAGCGGAGAAGACGGGAAAGGAGCGGACAGGACAGAAGCTGCGCAGAGCAGAATGGAGGAGCTGAGCAGAGGTGAGAAGAGCAAAGAAGACAGGACAACAGCAAAGTGGAGCAGTGCAGAGCGGAACAGAGGAGAGGACAGGACAGGAGCTGCGCAGAGCAAAGGAGAGAGGACAGGAGATGAGAGGACAGGATCTGATAGGAACTGTGCAGAGTGGAGTGGAGTTGAGCAGAGCAAAGGGGACAGGACAGGACAGGACAGGACAGGGCAGGGCAGGACAAGGCAGAAGCAAAGCGGAGCAGCTCAGAGTGGAACCGAGGAGTTGAGAGAAGAGGAAAGGAGTGGAGAGGACAGGAGCTGCACAGAGCAAAGAGGAAAGGAGCGGACAGGAGCTGACAGGAACTGCGCAGAGAGAGAGAAGCTGAGCAGATCAAAGCAGAGAGGAGAGGAGAGGAGAGGAGAGGACAGGACAGGAGCGAAACAGCAGCACAGAGCAGAGAGGAGAAGAGCGGAGAGGACAGAAGCTGCGCAGAGCTCAGTGGAGAGAAGAGGAGAGGAGTGAAGCTGCGCAGAGCAGAACGGAGGACAGGACAGGACAGGAGCGAAGCAGAGCAGCGCAGAGCAGAACGGAAGAGCTGAGCAGAGAAGAGCGGAAAGGAGGCGACAGGACAGAAGCTGCACAGAGCGGAACGGAGGAGCTGAGCGGAGGTGAGAAGAGCAAAGAGGACAGGAGAGGACAGGACAGGACAGCAACAAAGTGGAGCCGCACAGAGCGGAAGGGAGGAGAGGACAGGACAGGAGCAGCGCAGAGCAAAGGAGAGAGGACAGGAAAGGAGAGGAGAGGACAGGACAGGAGACAAGCAGAGCAGTGCAGAGTGGAACAGAAGAGCTGAGCGGAGAAGAGCGGAAAGGAGTGGACAGGACAAAAGGTATGCAGAGCAGAACAGAGGAGCTGAGCGGAGGTGAGAAGAGCAAAGAGGACAGGACAGGAGTGGAGAGCAGCGAAGCGGAGCACTGCAGAGCAGAACCGAGGAGTTGAGCGGAGGTGAGAAGAGCAAAGAAGACAGGACAGGACAGGAGAGGACAGCAGCAATGCGGAGCACTGCAGAGCAGGACCGAGGAGTTGAGCAGAGATGAAAGGAGCGGAGAGGACAGGAACTGACAGGAACTGCGCAGAGCGGAGAGAAGCTGAGCAGAGCAAAGGGGAGAGGACAGGACAGGACAGGACAGAACAGAACAGGACAGCAGCGAAACAGCAGCACAGAGTGGAGAGGAGAAGAGCAGAGAGGACAGAAGCTGCGCAGAGCTCAGTGGAGAGGAGAGGAGCGAAACTGCGCAGAGCAGAACGGAGAAGCTGAGCAGAGAGGAGAGAGAGGAGAGGACAGAACAGGAGCGAAGCGGAGCAGTGCAGAGTGGAAGAGCTGAGCGGAGAAGAGTGGAAAGGAGCGGACAGGACAGAAGCTGAGCAGAGCAGAACGGAGGAGCTGAGCGGAGGTGAGAAGAGCAAAGAAGACAGGACAGGACAGGACAGGAGTGGAGAGCAGCAAAGCGGAGCAGCTCAGAGCGGAACCGAGGTGTTTAGCAGAGATGAAAGGAGTGGAGAGGACAGGATCTGACAGGAACTGCGCAGAGTGGAGAGGAGTTGAGCAGAGCAAAGGGGAGAGGACAGGACAGGACAGGACAGGAGAAGAGAGAACAGGACAGGACAGCAGTGAAGCGGAGCAGCGCAGAGTGGAATGGAAGAGCTGAGCGGAGAAGAGCAGAAAGGAGTGGACAGGACAGAAGCTGCGCAGAGCAGAACGGAGGAGCTGAGCAGAGGTGAGAAGAGCAAAGAGGAGAGGAGAGGACAGGACAGAAGCGGAGCGGAGCAGCTCGGAGCGGAGAGGAGAGGAGGTGCGAACAGCAAAGCAGAGAGGAGGGGATCAGGACAGGAGAGGAGTGGAGTAGCGCAGAGCAGAACAGAGGAGCTGAGCAGAGAGGAGTGGAGAAGAGGTGTACAGAGCTCAGCGGAGAGCACAGGGGAGCAGAGAGGAGGTGCGCAGGGCTCAGCGGAGAAGAGAGGGGCAGAGAGGAGGTGTACAGAGCTCAGCCGAGGAGAGAGCAGCAGAGAGGAGGTGCGGAGGGCTCAGCGGAGAGGAGCGGAAGGGAGGTGTACAGAGCTCAGCGGAGAGCAGGGGGGAGCAGAGAGGGGCCGCGCAGGGCTCAGCCGAGCTGCGCTTTTCCCGCCCGCTCCGTTCCGCCGCCGCCGCTTTCCGCAGCCGCCGTGAGCCCCGCTGCCCCTGGCGACAGCCAATGGGAGCCGAGGAACGGCCGGGGGGGCGGAGCCAGCGGCATTCCACACTGTGAGCACACAAGGGGGCGTGGCCAGAACGCGGCCGAGCGATCTGATTGGGCGGGAGGCGGAGGGTTCGAAAGGGGGCGGGGCCGAGGTCCGGCGTTGGGGGAAGGGGGGGGAGGTGCGAGGGCGGGGGGGAGAGGCCGGGGCCGCCCCGCGATTTTGGGAGCAGCTCCGGGTGCTCCCGGTCCCTCTGCAGCTCCTGGAGCCCCTTCAGGCCCTACCAGGGCTCGCAGCTCTCCCTGCACCCTTCCCTTCCCCAGGTGAACATTCCCAGCTCTCCCAGCCCGGCCCCACAGGGGCTCCAGTTCCTCGGGGCTCGCCCCAGCAGCTCCCCATCCTGCAGGGGGGCTCCCGGCTCTGCAGGTGGGGTCTCACCTGAGCGGGGCCCAGGGCCAGGATCCCCCGGAGCTGCTGCTGCCCACGCTGGGGGTCAGCCCAGGCCACCTCTGGGGTCATGTCCAGCCTCTCCCACACCCACCCACCCACACGGTGCCCACGGCGGGAGCTGTGGAGGTGACATCAATGACAGTTTATTCCGTGCACCCGCTTTGTCTTTCATTCAATATTCCTTCACTGAGAATAGACTTAGGAAAAAATTAGCATCATTTGAATCCTCCCCTATATGAATGGGGAAATGATAGGAAAAGTGAGTTCATCCAGGTTTAGAGGTGTGGGTGATACAAATGGTGACATTGCCAGAAAATGACAACAAAAGCAGGAATCCAAGAGAAAAGGAAAAGCTCACAAGCATCACCTCAATATTTAACTCCCATATCAGCTGGTGTTGATCATATTCCAAGAGCTGAGTTAAACACGTTGAGAATGCCAGGAGGAGAATCCGGGAACGGTTTGGGTTGGAAGGGACCTTCCAGCCCATCCAGTGCCAGCAGGGACACCTCCCCCTGCCCCGGGCTGCTCCGAGCAGAATATACTGTCATTGATGTCACCTCCACAGCTCCCGCCAAGGGCACCGTGTGGGTGGGTGAGAGGCTGGACATGACCCCAGAGGTGGCCTGGGCTGACCGCTAGTGTGGGCAGCAGCAGCTCCGGGGGGATCCTGGCCCTGGGCCCCGCTCAGGTGAGACCCCACCTGCAGAGCTGGGAGCCCCCCTGCAGGATGGGGAGCTGCTGGGGTGAGCCCAGAGGAACTGGAGCCCCTGTGGGGCCGGGCTGGGAGAGCTGGGAATGTTCACCTGGGGAAGGGAAGGGTGCAGGGAGAGCTGCGAGCCCTGGCAGGGCCTGAAGGGGCTCCAGGAGCTGCAGAGGGACCGGGAGCACCCGGAGCTGCTCCCAAAATCGCGGGCTGGCCCCGGCCCCTCCCCCCCCACCCTCGCACCTGCCCCTCCCCCAACGCCGGACCTCGGCCCCGCCCCTTTTCGAACCCTCCGCCTCCCGCCCAATCAGATCGCTTGGCCGCATTCTGGCCACGCCCCCTCTGTGCGCTCACAGTGTGGAACGCCGCTGGCTCCGCCCCCCCGGCCGTTCCTCGGCTCCCATTGGCTGTCGCCAGGGGCAGCGGGGCTCACAGCGGCTGCGGAAAGCGGCGGCGGCGGAACGGAGCGGGCGGGAACAGCGCAGCTCCGCTGAGCCCTGCGAGCCCTCTCTGCTCCCTTCTGCTCTCCGCTGAGCTCTGTACACCTCCCTTCCGCTCCTCTCCGCTGAGACCTCCGCACCTCCTCTCTGCTCCTCTCTCCTCCGCTGTGCACTCCGCACCTCCTGTCTGCTCCCTTCTGCTCTCCGCTGAGCTCTGTACACCTCTTCTCCGCTCCTCTGTGCTCAGCTCCTCTGTGCTCAGCTCCTCTGTTCTGCTCTGCGCTGCTCCATTCCTGTCCTGTCCTGTTCCCCTCCTCTCTGCTTTCCTGTTCACATCCTCTCCTCTCCTCTCCTCTCCTCTCCTCTCCTCTCCTCTCCTCTCCTCTCCTCTCCTCTCCTCTCCTCTCCTCTCCTCTCCTCTCCTCTCCTCTCCTCTCCTCAGAAAATCACATTCCCAGCCAAAGAGCAACAACAGCTGTGGAGACCCCACCAGAGACTCCATTCCACAGAGTCCACCTCCAGCCCACCCAAGGTGAGCACCCCCAGCAAGGAGAGGAGGATGGACATGACCTGCCCCCCCCTTCCCCCCTTTTATCCCCACAGGAAACCTTGATCCCAGCCAAAGAACAACAACAAAGGGGTGCGGAGACCCCACCACCAACTCCGCTCCACACAAAGCATCTCCAGCCCTCCAGCCAAGGTGAGCACGAGTGGAGATCATCTGAGCCCCCCATAAGAGGAGGAGCACAAACATGACCTGCCTCCCCTTATCCCCACAGCAGCCTTGATCCCAGCCGAACAGCAGCCACCAAGGGTGCAGAGGCCCCACCAGAAACTCTGTTCCACAACGCCCACCCTCCACACACACCAAGGTGAGCACGAACGGAGACAACCTGGCTCCCATCCATTGCGGAGGAGGAGGATGGATGTGACCTGACCGCCCCTTATCCCCACAGAAAATGGGCCCTGGGATGAGCCGGCCCCCTCCAGAGAGGAGGAGCGGCAGCGAGGGCTGCGGAGCCACAGCAGGAACTCCGCTCCGTGGAGAGCCCCTCCAGCCCACAGCAAGGTGAGCACGAGCAGAGGTGACCCAGCAGCCCCAGGCCCCTCCCCAGTGAGGGGAGCAGGGCAGAGGTGACCCCATCCCCTCATCCCCTGGGGAACGAGGATGGAGACACCCCGGCCCCTCCATCCCTGAGGAGGAGCGAGGCAGCCCGGCCCCACCCAACAGGGGTGGAGGCTTGGAGCAGATCCGGCCCCTCCTTGGTGGGAGGACGGAGAAAAGCCCGGACCCCCCGATCCCGATCCTGGGGCTGAGGACGAGATGGCCTGGCCCACGCCTAATAGGGGTGGGAGGTCGGAGTAAAGCCCGACCCCTCCGTGGCAGGAGGAGGGAGAAGAAAAGGATCCCAAGCCGAGCATGAAGGTCAGGGTTAAACGTGCAGAAGAAGTCTGCATGCTCTGTTCAATATTTTTATTGGTGACATGGATGAGGGTATTGAGTCTTTCATTAGTAAATTTGCAGAGGACACCAAGCTGGGAGTGTGTGTCAATGTGTTGGAAGGTAGGAGGGCTCTGCCGAGAGACCTGGAAGGGTTGGATGGGTGGGCAGAGTCCAATAAGATGAAGTTTAATAAGTCCAAGTGCCCAGTCCTGCATTTTGGCCACAATAACCCCCTGCAGTGCTCTAGGCTGGGGATGGTGTGGCTGCACAGAGCCCAGGCAGAAAGGGACCTGGGGCACTGATGGACAGCAGGCTGGACATGAGCCAGCAGTGTGCCCAGGTGGCCAAGAAGGCCAATGGCTCCTGGCCTGGATCAGGAATGGTGTGGCCAGTAGGAGCAGGGAGGTCATTCTTCCCCTGTACTCAGCACTGGTGAGGCTGCACCTCGAGTGCTGTGTCCAGTTCTGGGCCCCTCAGTTCAGGAAGGACATTGAGTGCAGTGTCCAGCTCTGGCCCCTCAGTTCAGGAAGGACATTGAGTGCTGTGTCCAGCTCTGGCCCCTCAGTTCAGGAAGGACATTGAGTGCAATGTCCAGTTTTGGGCCCCTCAGTTCAGGATGGACATTGAGTGCAGTGTCCAGCTCTGGCCCCTCAGTTCAAGAAGGACATTGAGTGCTGTGTCCAGCTCTGGCCCCTCAGCTCAGGAAGGACATTGAGTGCTGTGTCCAGTTCTGGCCCATCAGTTCAGGAAGGACATTGAGACGCTTGAGCGCGTCCAGAGGAGGCAACGAGGCTGGTGAGGGGCTTGGAACACAACTCCTGTGAGGAACAACTGAGGGAGCTGGGGTTGTTCAGCCTGGAGGAAAGGAGATTCAGGGGTGACCTTAGCACTCTCTGCAACTTCCTGAAAGGTGGTTGTGGTCAGCTGGGGATTGGTCTCTTTCTCCAGGCAGCAACTGACAGAAGGAGAGGACACAGTCTCAAGCTGCATCAAGGGAAATATAGGCTGGATATCAGGAAAAAAAAATTCATGGAAAGGATGATAAAGTTCTGGAATGACCTGCGTGGGGAGGTGGTGGCATCACCATCCCTGGATGTGTTTAACAAAAGACTGGATGTGGCACTCGGTGCCATGGTTTAGTGGAGGTGTTAGGGCCTGGGTTGGACTCGATGATCTTGGAGGTCTCTTCCAACCTGGTCACTCTGTGATTCTGTGATCTCCCAGCAGCCCTGCTCTGTTTGTGAACAGCAGCAGACAGAGCTTTCCTTGGGAGTGGGAGTGTTACCAAAAGTTCAGTAAAATCAAAAACTCCTTCACCCCAATGTAGCATGCAGAAGCAGCATTCTTTATTCAGCTGGATGCACGGGGGGATAGCTCCTCCAAAGCCGTGTGTGCTGAGGACAGGAAAGTTTCTGTTTATATTCTGTATTTTAGATACATGTTCATTGCCTGTCCCAGACTAAACAGACATATGATAATCATTTCCCTGAAATCATTAACACATTTCCCCCCCCCCTTTTGCATGCCCTCTTCTGCCCTGGGGGTCTCTCTGGTGGTCCCTGGTGGTCACAGACCCCAATGTTCCAGTCAGCCTGGCTGAGCTGGCAGGACACTGAGGCTGCTGAACGTCCAGTTCCCCTTCTTCCACAATGGGCATTGTGTGGTTTCCATGGGCCATGGTTTTGGAGAACAAGCATTGTGTCAGCTCACCAGGTGCAGACCATTGATCATCTGGAAACATGAGGTCACAGAGTGGGCTATGACATCTCAGAGTGGGTTATGTGAGGTCATGGAGGAGCTACAGCATCATGGGCCATGTGTGTGACATCACAGAGCCAGCTGTGACATCACAGGGCAGAGGTCTGACATCATAGAGCAGGCTATGACATCACAGAGTTTGCTGTGACATTGGAGACCAGCTGTGTGACATCATGGGGGGCTGTGTGACATCACAGGAGGGCTGTGTGAGGTCACTGGGTTGGTCACTCTGCCCCAGCTCCCATCACAGTTTCCCCCAAGAAGTCCAATGCTGTCCATGCCCAGAAGGGTCCCCTGTCCCCGGGATCCCCCCGGTGCACCTGGAGCCACAGCCTCCACCCAAGGATGTTCCACAGGATCGATCCCAGAGCCTGACACGGGGACAAGGGGCTGGGCTGTGTGACCAGGACATGAAGGACAGGGATTCTCCAGGTCACTGTGGCTTGGGTTGGGTTGCCCAGGGCAGGAAAGATGTCTGGCAGGTGCAGCAGGGTCAGGAAAGGGCTCCAAGGTGGGGCTGCAGCCCTTGGGCTGTCAGGAGAGGCTGAGGGAGCTGGGCTTGTCCAGCCCCGAGCAGGGAAGGCTGAGGGGCTCCTCATCCCAGCCTGGCAGTGCCCCCGAGGAGGTGATGGAGAACACAGAGCCAGGCTCTTCACCGGGAGCCTGCTGGGAGACAAAAGACAGTGAGCAGAGGGTGAAAGAGGGGAGGCTCAGCCAGGACAGGAGGAAACCTTTGTTCCCATGGGCTCAGCCAGCTGCTGAGATGCTGCCCCCTCATCCCTGTCCTTTGGGATTTTCCAATCCAGACCAAATCAAGCCTTGAACCACTTGGTCTGACCCAGTTGCTGACAGCTTGGGCTGCTGACTTGCTGAGGTCCTTTCCAATTCAGCTCTCCAATGATGCTGGGACAGTGCTGGTCCCTGTTTTAGACTGGAGCAGAGCAGATGGGACAGGAGCCCTGCAGGGCTGTAGGGGACCTGCAGCTTGCGAGGTGCACGAGCACATCTTCATTAGATGGGTCATTGGAGCACTTGTAAGAAATGTCCAAGTTTTCCCATCACCAGGAGAGACCAGGAATTTCCTGGAATTGTACGATGGCAGGAGAATAAATCCTGATCTTGCCCTCTCTTTGTGTCACTGCCTGGACTTGTGTTTTTCATGGAGCTGTGCCTTCCCTTGGCTTTGTTGGCTGACAATGAATGAACATCCCTCTGTGTCTCAGGCAGCTCCTCCTGCAAGGAAAGCAGGTGGGAGTTGGAGCCAAGGAGCTGAAAGCTGCAGGTGCAGCCTGGAGTGGAGGGAGCTCAGATTTGCACAAGGCTGCTCTGAGTGCCAGGGGCTGGATGAGGGAAATGGTGGGGTGGGGATAGGGACAAAGTGTGATTGATTGTCAGCCATGAAGGGTCTTGATGTTCATATCTATTCAGAGCACCTTCGGAGGTGCTGGGGATCAATATCAACTGGAAATTGCAGGGATCAATCTATAAACAGGAAAACAAAAATAAACAGGACCAAAAACTTCCTGAATTTTTAAAAAAATAGTATATTACCTTTGACTACACTTCTGAATTCTGTATAATTAACCACAGGAGAACTGAAGACTTAAAATTTAATTATTCCCAGGGGCTTTTCTTGTTAGAGTGCTTTGGAATGTTAATGAGCCTTTGGCACTGAATTCCTGAACTAAGAGCTGAAGCCTGAACAAGCCTCTGGAGAGCTAAAGTTCATCAGGGAACCTCCAAGTTGTCTGAGGATCTATCCTTAGCAGAGCAGATTGAAGAAATTCCAAGGGTTTCCAGCTGCTCAAGAGCTGTGAGCTCACGTGCAGGCACAGGGGCTCCATGGTGGTATCTGAGGGGTCTCTGGGCTCCTGAAGATCTGTTTGGTCACACTCAGTCACAGGGGCTCCCTGGTGACATCCCAGGGGTCCTTAATCTTCCTAAGGGTCATGAGGTGACAGTCCCAGGGCTGCACAGTGACACCAGAGGTGTCTGTACCCTGCCAAGGAGCCAATTTGTCCCAGGCAGTGGCAGGAGTCCAGTGGTGACATCCCTGTGCTCCTAAAGAACAGTGAGGTCACCGACACTCCCAGGGGCTCCATGGGGCATCCCAGGAGTGTCCAGGCTGCCAAAGAGCTGGGATGTCACAGACACTCACAGGGGTTCCAGTCATGGGCAGAGTGGCAGCTTCAGGCAAAGTTTATTAGAGAAGCTCCTGTGGGGTCACGAGGTTCACAAAGGACCCAAACCAGGACCCCCAGGCTTTCTAAACTCCTTCTGGGAGAGGATCCTGGGGGTGCCTGGATCCAATCCCAGCCCCAGACTTTATCAAGGATTTATGCCTAAAGGATTATACAGGTGCAATTGAACCTTTGTACAACTTTGTCCCACAACATTAAGGATGGCAATCCAGAAGTATTTATGTACATATAGATATGACTGATTATGATCATGATTGGACAAAAGGGTCTTAATCAGAATTATTTATTCCACAGCACAGAAGCTCTAACATCTATTTTAAGACAGTGCTCTAGGAAGCAATTTTGAAGCAATTGTATTAAAGCAAAACCAGTTATTAACCAGAGATGGGTGTCACTCCCCCAGACCAACAACCGTGGGCAAATCTCTTGAGCTCAGCCTCAGGCAGTGACCTTGAGGGGTGTCCCCACTCCAGGCAGGAATCTCCACACACCCCCAAGAAGGGAAATGTCAGGAGATGCTGCTGTTAAAATTTGGGACGGGGCTTTTCTAGTCTGAAGTGCTGCCCTGTCAGTCAGATGTGCCCAGGCTGTGCCAGCTCAGCAGCTCTGCAGAAGTTCTCAGTGGTGTCACTGGGTTGTTGCTTTCTCTGGGGATTTTAGCAGCTCTGCCACAGCTTCAGCTCCCTCTCAGCATGTGGAACTTTGGGATGGAGGAGTCAGGCTGGTTTCAGCATTCTTCACCCCAAAAGCAGCATGATCCCCTTCTTCATTTCCCACTGGGGGCTTTGCAAACAGGGCCTTGTTGGAGTTGTTTGAGCCCATTGCAGGCAGAGCCTTCTGCTCCAGCAGGAACTGCCTTTCCTGTGCCAGGACCAGGGCAGGTCCCACTGCAGGAAAAGCCCCAGGCCAGTCCCAGCAGAGTGAAGGGCTTGGGCACAAGTGCAGAGAGCCGTGCTGAGAGCTGTGCCAGGGAGAGCCTGAGGCACCAAAGGCCCCTGGGCAGCAGCAGCTGCTTCCAGGGCATGGCCAGAAGCCTCCCTTGGCCACCCGGCCTGGTGGCCACCACTGCAGAGCTGCTGGCTCAGGGCTCATTTCTGCCTGGGCTCTGCCCCAGCCCACAGAGTGTGAGCTCAGCCCTGACTCTGGCACAGCCGCTGTGCCTGAGCCCTGCAGAGCCTCAAGGTCACCGGTGCCAGCCTGGTGCCCATCCCTGGGTCTGGCCCTGTCACTTCTGTGCTCGCTGCTGCCTCCAACACTGAACTCCCTCATCTACAGCCTGAGGAACCAGGAGCTGGAGGATGCCCTGAGGAATGTGACCACTCTACTTTTCAGAAACAATCAAGTACCTCTTTGTTTCTGCACAACATTCAGAATGGAACTCATTCCAGGCCCAGACTGCTTGGTGCCATGTGTCTTGTTTGTTATTCTATTTGGTGTATTAATTATTTTTTTTCTTTTTCTTTTTCTTTTTCTTTTTCTTTTTCTTTTTCTTTTTCTTTTTCTTTTTCTTTTTCTTTTTCTTTCTCTTTCTCTTTCTCTTTTTCTCTTTTTCTCTTTCTTTTTCTTTTTCTTTTTCTTTATCTTTATATTTTTCTTTTTCTTTTTCTTTTTCTTTTTCTTTTTTTTTCTTTTTCTTTTTCTTTTTCTTTTTCCTTTTCCTTTTCCTTTTCCTTTTCCTTTTCCTTTTCCTTTTCCTTTTTTCTTTTTCTTTTTCTTTCTTTCTTTTTCTTTTTCTTTTTCTTTTTCTTTTTCTTTTTCTTTCTCTTTCTCTTTCTCTTTCTCTTTTTCTCTTTTTCTCTTTCTTTTTCTTTTTCTTTTTCTTTATCTTTATATTTTTCTTTTTCTTTTTCTTTTTCTTTTTCTTTTTCTTTTTCTTTTTCTTTTTTTTTCTTTTTCTTTTTCTTTTTCTTTTTCCTTTTCCTTTTCCTTTTCCTTTTCCTTTTCCTTTTCCTTTTCCTTTTTTCTTTTTCTTTTTCTTTCTTTTTTTTTCTTTTTCTTTTTCTTTTTCTTTTTCCTTTTCTTATAATTTCCAAAAAGGGATGCCATCAGTCACAGTATTGCTACATCAGTACCTACCATGCCTGTGTTAAGCACAGACAGTAAGGAGCCCTGATCACTGTGCATTGATGTCAAATATAGTGTCCTGCTCTGCCCTGTGTGCCCAAGATGTTCCCTCAGCCCCTCTCTGTCTCTGCAGGGGCAGTGCCTGTGAGCAGAGGTGGAGGGCAGAGACTCCCAGCACAGCAGCACAGCCAGGGACAATGGCCCTGCCTCTTCCCACAGCTGATCTTCCCAGCTCCAGCCTCTCCTTCCCAGCCCTGCTGTGGCTGTAAGGCCGCAGTGCTGTGGCAGCTTGGTCACTGTCCTGCTGCGTGTCCATGCTGTGAGCACAGGCAGGGCCAGGCCATGGGCACTGCTGGGACACAGCTGGGCTCCAGCACAGCAGCTCCAGCAGCCAAGGGCATCTCCTGAGGACAGGCCAGGAAGGCTTTGCTCTCCCTGCACAGTCCCTCTCAGGAACAGGCCCAAGGAACAGACTCTGAAGAGGCTCCTTGTGTTCCTTGTTCTCCCAGGGCTCAGTGGGATGAGATCAGGGTCCCAGTGTGGCCTTCAGGGGACTCAGGCCTGGGTCTAGCTCTGCTTGTTGGTGGCCAGGGCCCATCAGATGGTGAATGGTCTGTGGTGAACCTTCCTGGGGCTCTGCATCTTGTGCCAGGGCTGATGGCAGGGGAATGTTTGTCTGGAGGGCCTTGGGAGCTGCCAGGAGAGCACAGCGCACCTGCAGGGACCGTGTGTGCCAGGGACCAGCAGGGAGTGGAGCTCCCTGGGCACAGGCCTGGCCAGGGTGGGGTTGCCCCGAGGTCAAGGACTGAATGTCTGCTGTGAGCCAGGAGAGCTCTGCAGCCCCAGGGGACACAGCAGGCACAGGAAAGGAGTCTGGGCACTGAGAGCTCTGACCCTCAGAGAACTTCCCCAGGAGGATGCAGGGCAGCCCCAAGGCCATCTGGCAGCCCTAAGCCCATCTGGCAGCCCTGGAAAAAGGCAGGCACCTGTTATAAATAAAAATAAAATAAAGAACAAATTTAAATTTAGCAAAACTTTTAATAGTAATTTAATATTATATTAAACATATACAAAAATTTGGCAATGATTAATTAAATGTGGTTAAGGTTCTGATAAGGCATAAGCAAAACTGACCGGGGTACAGGCAGGGCTTCTCACCCCACCTCACGTACAAAACAGAGCAATTCAGACTACACTCATATACTATCTGCTAATACAGATTCATCAATGTTTCTGTAAGTTTCCTCTTATTTCAAATTCTAAAAATCTACATCACTGTACTTCATGGTGCATGCTTCACTTGTTGTTAGGGGGTCTTCTGATTCCTTTTGGTGGTCTTTTGGATGAAGGTCACAGTCTTCCTCAGTGTCCTCTGGATAACCTCACAGGTTGTGCATGCACCCCAAGCCTTGTGTTATGTTAGCCAGCATCATATTCCAAAAATAAGCCTTAAATAAAAACACAACTTAGATTCTGTACCTGGAACCATCCCAATTGTCCATCTCAAGGCCGATCTTCCAATTATCCCAAGACCTATTCCGTTTTGGGATTTTACTTATCTCAAATTACATCCTGTATCCTATATTTTTCATAAACATCTGCAAACATCTCTTTTGTGACACTAATCACATATTGTTTGTCTTTTTCTAAAATATTGATATAGTTACAATTTAGTTAGCACAAAATCATTCATTTATCCCAGGGCTGAGATGCAGCTGCCCCAGCGGTGCCTCCAAGCTGGCAGGGCCATGGTCACGCAGGGTCAGTGGCCGGGCAGTTCTGTTGACTGGACACGAGTCTGGACACTTCCCTTGGAGCGTCTCCAGGGTTGGAATGTTGGGGCTGTCACTGCTGTGGTGTCACAGAGAGGGGAACGCTGGGGCTGCCCTGCTCCTGCCCCAGCCCAGCAGCTCTGCCAGCTCCTCCTGGGGACAGAAAGGCTGAGCCAAAGGGTGAGAATTGCAGAAGGGGCTGAGTTGGGAGGGACCCACCGGAATCATGGAGTCCAACCCCTGGCCCTGCACAGACACCCCAACAATCCCAGCCTGGCCATCCCTGGGAGCGGTGTCCAAAGTGGTGTCCTGGAGCTCCAGCAGCCTCGGGGCTGTGACCATTCCCTGGGGAGCGTGGGCAGTGCCTGAGCCCCCTCTGGGGGAAGAAGCTTTTGCTGCTCTCCAGCCCAGCCCTGGCCTGGCCCAGCCCCAGCCGTTCCCTCGGGTGCTGTCCCTGCTCCCCTGGGGCAGAGGTGGGAGCTGCCCCAGCGCTGCCCCTCGGGAGGAGCCGCAGCCCCCGGGGAGCTCTGAGCTCCGTCTGCTGGGCTGCGGCCGAACCGAGCCAGCGCCCGCAGAGCTCCGGGGAAAGGTCCTGCCCCTGGCTCAGGGCTGGGCCGGGGCCACGGGGAGAAAATCAACTTCCAACTTGTGCCCCACAGCAGGGAGGAGCAGCAATTCTTGGGTAAGAGAGACTCTTTCCAAGGGCCTGCAGGGACAGGACAAGGGGGAATGTCTCCCCACTGCCTGAGGGCAGGGTTAGATGGGATGTTGGGAAAGAATTCTTCCCTCTGAGGGTGCTGAGGCCCTGGCACTGATTGCCCAGAGAAGCTGTGGCTGCCCCATCCTTAAAAGTGTCCAAGGCCAGGCTGGATGGCACTTCCTGCCCAGGGGCGGTGGGATGTGGTGGGGTGAGGATTGTGAGGATGAGATGGGGTCTGATCAGCTGAAAGCTGAGGATGATGAGGGCGAGTGAGACCCCGATCCTGAGTGGGTTCTGGGGTATCCCACATTCCTGAAGGAATTCCAGGGTATCTCCTGTTCCTGTACACACAAGGTCATGGTCTGTAACAGCGTGTGGCAGCAGTGATCATTGTGTCCAGGGAGGTTCAGCTGCTGGCAGGGAAGCAAATGAGACAAATCTCTTTCTTGAGCTCAAGAATCCATTTTTATTCCCCCCACGCCGAACCGGGGAGGGGGTGAGGATGAAGAGAGGGATCATGTGGTTTTTCTCAGTTATATAGTGTCTCAGGTTCATGGGTGGTACAGGGGGCAATTGACCATAGAGAAGACAGAAACTGTACACCAGGCCCCCATAGCCAATGGGGAAATAGGGAAAGGGAATACCATGGGAGGGTGATGGGCTTGAGAAACCCAGGGAGAAGATTACACCATGTTTGCAGGGAACTATGGGGGAGAAGCCTTTGTTACATGTGGGTGGGGTCACTTTTCCAGGGCAAGGCAGCTGGAAATCCCTTTAATGGTACAAGGGACTCCACAATTCCTCCCTTTTTAATTTGGTTATATCAAGGGGATTCTCAGGAATACGACTTAATGGTTTACAAAGCTAAAATTAATATTATGAAGCTGAATTAACAAGCAATAGGAAGGCATTTGAGATTAATTACAGAGGATAAAGTAACAGAAATAATGATACAGAATTAAATTAATACATTTTCACTTAATGAGCTAATAGTTCAATCTCCTTGGCTTTTGATCTTCTCAGCAGAAGGGGTGCAGTTCCTTAATCTCCCCTTCACGAGGGGCACAGTTCTTAGTGTTGGGTCTCGGCTTTGGTGCTGGTGTTGCAGGTGGTCTCTGTTGGATGGATGACGATGACTGTGAAGCAAGGAACGGTGAAAGCGGCAGTGGTGGAGCTGGCAGCAGCATGGCAGGGCCTGGCTCTCCCTTGGGGCTGCCCAGCTCCGCCACGGCACCTCTGCCACACGGGCCTGGGGTGGGGGCAGCTGCAGGCACAGCAGTGCTCAGCCCTCTCTTGGGGCAGCCCCACCTCACCTCCACGGCCACACGGGCCTGGTGTGGGGGCAGCTGCAGCCACGGCAGGAAGGGGGGAGGTAGGTGGGGGGAAAGGGTGAGCACGGGACCGGAAAAGACGGACTGGCGGGAAAGAGGGGATCTCAAAACCGCGTGGTCAGTGCCATTTTTAGAAGGAGCACCTGGGGCGGCACGGCCACTGCCTTCCTGGGCAGGGAATGGGGGATATGGAAAGACAGGGGGGCAAAGGCGGACACAGGACAGCAGGAAGACAGTAGCGCACCCACGTCACTTCTGGATGGTTTCTGACCTTGTCCTGCCTTCAGGGAAAGGGGGATAGGGGTGGAGAGGGGCACGGGGTGATGGAGAGATGGTAGCAACTCCTTGCCATCCTGGCAGTTTTCACTCCTTGCCGCACTCTTAGGAACAAAGGGTAAGGAAAGATATAGGCAGCTTCACAGAAACTGAAAAACGTGAGGTTTCACAGGAGGGAGGACTTTGCATGCAATCGTCCATAATCATCCATAAGTAGCCACCAGGGCTTTATTGTCCATAAGCTGCAGCAAACGTGTCAGGAAAGTTGGTGAGAGGCCCAGCATGATCTTTTTTGCAGGCAGACTAGCCACTTGTAGCTCTTAAAAACTCCCTCGCATGAAGAATGAGAAGACTTGTGATGGTAGATGTTACTCTCATCTCTCGGTCCCAGTAAGCCAGTCCCCTTACTGGGTATTTCCCTCCCCATAAGCCTTTTATCCCCATGTTTTTAAGGTCACTCTCAACCTGGTCTCCAGCCATGGTACTCTTGGGTCTTCCTTTTTAAGTTGGGGGTCCTGCAGGGGGTGACTTACAGGGTGCTGGTGGTGCTGTCCTCACTGGTTGCCCACTTTCTCCACCATTTGTAGCAGCGTGTGGCAGCAGTGATCATCGTGTCCAGGGAGGTTCAGCTGCTGGCAGGGAAACAGACGGGACAAGTCTCTTTGTTAAGCTCAAGAATCCATTTTTATTCCCCCCATCCTGGACCGGGGAGGAGGTGAGGACGAAGAGGGCCAGAGCAGGGGCAGGGTCATGGGTTTTATTGGGTATTCAGGGGAGGATTCTTAGGGTTTGGGTCAAGGGAGGAGATAACACAAGGAGAGTAAGATCAGGTTTCAGCCTCCTCAAAATGGGAGGACTCCACACAAGACCTCCCTAGGAAATGGAGAATTCAAATCCTCTCCCTCCAAATTATTATAATTTAGAAAATTAAAGGGGCTTTCAGGAGAACATTAGGATGCAATGGAATCTCAAGTAACAAAGGCTCCACAGTGACACAGCAGTGCTGCATGGAACCAAGGAGACCATTGTGAGGCTATGGAATCTCATGGAAGAAAGTGTCAATTGTCAACACAGCTGAGTCTCCTGGAACCAAGAACACCACTGGGACTCAATGGAATGTTATGGAAGCAAGGCTGCATTGTGAGAGAGGGGTAACTCATGAAATGAAGGACACCATTGTGACACAAGGAAATCTCTTGGAACCAGGGGTCAGTTATTCCAAAGAGGGGCCTCATGGAATTCAAGGGTCATTACCATATTTCAAGGTCTGGTGGAAACAAGGCTCCATTGTGGTACTGCAAGGACACATGGGACCTAGGAGAGCACTGTGACACAATGAAACCTCATGGAACCAATACTCAGTTGTGAAACAGTAGGGCATCAGGAAACCCAGGAACCACTGGGACATTACCAGAGCTCGTGTGAGCAAGGAGTCAATGTGACAATAGAATTTTGCAGAACCAAGTGCAATTGTAAACACAGTCGGGCCTCATGAAAGCCAGGTGCCACTTGGATAGTGCCAGGGCACGTGGAAATCAGTGCCCACTGTGACACAGCACAGCCTCATGGAACTCAGCAGACCATTGTGACAATATAGAATCTCATGGATGCAAGGCTGTACTTGAGCAAAGTGGGGCCTCCTGGGACACAAATGCCACTAGGACATTGCCAGCTCTTGTATAACCCAGTGCCCCTTGTGACACAGCACAGCCTCATGGAAACATGGCAACCACTGTAATGCAATGGATTCTCATGGAACCAAGTGTCAATTGTGAACACAGCATGGCCTCATGGAACCCAGGTGCAACTGTGACTGTGCCATGGCTCGTGGAATCAGGGGTCCATTGTGACACAGCAGGACCTTGTGGAACCAAGGAGAACATTGTGAGGCAAAGGAACCTCATGGAACAATGTGTCAATTGTCCACAAAGCAGGGCCTCATGGAATGCAAGAGACCATTCTGATGCAATGGAAACTCATGGAACCAAGTGTCTACTGTAAAACAGCAGGCCCTCATGGAGCCAAGGAGACCACTGTGATGCAATGGAATCTCAAGGAACCAAGGGTCAGTTGTTAACCTTAGGGTCTCATGAAACTAAGGACAACATTGTGAACACAATGGAATCTCATGAAACCAAGGCCCCATTGTGACAAAGCACGGCCTCATGGAAAC
Source organism: Phylloscopus whistleri (assembly GCA_017589585.1). Taxonomy (NCBI): domain Eukaryota; kingdom Metazoa; phylum Chordata; class Aves; order Passeriformes; family Phylloscopidae; genus Phylloscopus; species Phylloscopus whistleri. Next base: position 47,449 of record JADMLD010001693.1, on the reverse strand, counting down.
CCGGTGCCACTGGGACATGTCCAGCCTTGGAGGAAGCAAGTGTCCATTGTGACACAGCACAACCTCATGAATGACAGGGGAGCACAGTGACACCATGGAATTTTGGGGAACCAAGTGTCCATTGTAAAAACAGCAGGGCCTCCTGGAAGCCAGGAGACCATTGTGATGCAACAGAATCTCATGGAAAAAGATGCCCTAAGTTTTAGCTTTTATATTTTCCAGATTCGGTACTGCATTAGTGTATAATTCTAAAGTTCATATAGAGTGTTAGCTTCTCTTCACAGTTTAGCTCTACAAAACAATCCTTTTGCAGCCTGAAAATCAAGGGCACCATCATGGCTTCAGACCCAAGAAAGTATACACAACAATGAGTTGAAGAGAGCAAACTGGGAGGATGGGACTTCATCACCTGAAGCTGTAACTGAACAATTAACCCCAATATGTAAAGGAACCAAACTTATAAAAGTGTGAAAACTCTTGACCTGTTGTCCATTTTGGGTGTAGGTTCAGCTTGGCTCTTGTACTGCCCAAGGTGTATCTTTTGAAAGACTTTTTAGTAAATACCCACTTTACTTCTTTACCCTGTCTGGCCTCTGTTCTAGGTGGCCTCTCAAGGCATCAGTTTTTTGGTGACTCTGCCGGGACAGGCAAGGCATCTGGAAAATCCCCTGCACAAGAGAGACACCCAACTCCTGCCCCCCCACTCTAGCTAGCACTCCCAGGGGAGCCGCAGCTGTGGCCCAGATGGGATCATGTTGAAGTCCTGGAAATTTAGAATTTGGGGTTTTAGTGTATAGTAATACCTATGAGTCAAGATGGAGGATTTGGGGTGTTGTCTTTGTCCTTCTTCTTCACCTTTTTCTTCCTTATTCTTCAGGAATCTGGGTGGTTTTCTGTAATTGGGTGAGAGAAGTCCTCATTGTGGGTCCTCATTATTGGATTAGAAGCACAAATAATATAGATGTCAACTGTTTACTGGATAATTGGGACTAAAATAGCCTTGAATAGACATCATTTTAGCTCACTTTCTCGACTTGTTAGAGACAGCTCACATCTCGTGAGTTTGTAATAGATAAGGATTATAAATTTCAGAGTGGGACTTCAAAAACAATGTCTCCTGAGTTTTATTCACCCAGATCTTGGAGCTGAAAAGAGACAGGCAATCCCATTGTATCAGAGTCCAAGAATCCTCAGATCTGACACAGAGGCACATGACTAACTGCATAAAGGTGGTATTTTGTTTGGTTTAGCACCTGAGTTAGGTGTTAGGAGATCTCTTCTAGTTTTGTTTGGTGTGGAAAGATCCCCATGGGTACAAACAGAGCTGCTTTTATGTTCGTTTGTCAGACATCAGGAAGCAAGCCTCAATTGTTACAAAGAGGGGCCTCATGGAACCCAGGACACCACTGTAACACCCTGGAATCCCATGGGAGCAAGTCTTCACTTTCACCAAGTGGGGCCTCTTGGGACACAGGTGTACCAGGCCTGGTAGAAACAAGGCTCCATCCTTGCACAGCATGGCCTCACAGACCTGGGAGGAAACTGTGTCACAATGGATTCTGATGGAATGCACCCCCTGCAATGCCCACACCCATCCATTGACCACTCCATTGATCACATCCACCTCAGTGACCACATCCCCCTGATTGGCCACTACCCCACTGACCATACACACCCCATTGACCACACCCAATTGACCAGACCCATCAAAATGGCCTCACCCACCCCTTTGATAACACCCTAAAATGGCCACATCCGCTCCCTTGATTACATCTCTCACGTTGACCACTCCTATCCCAATGACCACACACCCACACTGACCACACAAACCAGAGCGACCACACCCATCCCAATGACCACACCCACCCTCCAAAGACCACACCCTAATGACCACACTGACCACACCCACCCCACTGACCACTTCCCACTGACCACACTCCACTGACCACCCCACTGACAATAATCACTGATCGTAACCACTGACTGTACCCATCGACCACCCCAATGACCACACTCACTGAGCACACTCACTGACCACCCCAATGACTGCACCCATTGACCACACCCACTGTCCACCCAAATGACCACCCCACTGAGTACACCCACTGATCACCCCCACTGACAACACCTCACCACACCCACTGACCAACCCAATGACCACTCTCCACTGATAACAGCCACTGACCACACCACTGCCCACACCCCAGTGACCACACCACTGATCATACCCACTGACCACACCCACTGCCCACCACAAGGACAACCCAAAGACCATACCCATTGAGCCCACTCACTGGCTGCCCTCATTGACCATCCCCCACTGACCACTCCGAGTGACCACACCCACTGTGCACACCCACTGACGATGCCTCCCCACTGACCACCCCACTGACCACTCCGCACTGTCCAACTCATTGAACAACCCCACTCACAACCCCAATGCCTACACCCAGTGACCACCTGTAAGAGACAGTCCCAAAGTCCCTCATCTGCCTCACAATCATCGCCAAGGATGAAGACTGAAGACCCCAAAAAGGACTGGGACTAAAAACCTAAAACCCCAATACAGGAGTTCCGGCCTGGCTGAGTTGGGGTATCTGCCAACCATTGTCTGCAGGTGCGCTCGTTGGACCAATACATCCCCATGGGAACCCACGTGGAAACAATGGGCACACCACGGCAGACTGGTTTTGGACCTGTTTGTCCTGTACTTGCCCTGTACCTGTTCCCTGAGTGGATATTTGCTATACACATGGACAAGCGTCAGAGCTCTTCGTCCTGTCTCGATGCACCTGCTGTCGGTCTCTCCATCTTCTGGCCATCTGCCTGTCGCTTTGGAAAGGACTATAAAGAGACCCCTCAAGATGACCCGAATTTGAGATCTCCCAATGGAAGAAGAGGCGTCTATTGGTCAGCGTGCACCATGAGGACTTTGTCTCTCCATTGGTAGCTATATCCCCTCTTTTCTCTATATCTCTCTCCTTCTCCCTTTCCCTCTGTTGCATATAGTGCTGTGTGCACTTAATAAACTGCACTGCTGTTGAGAGCAAGTTGTTGTTGGCCCCTGGTGTGTCTTCTCTGCTCTGAGATCACTGAAACCATCACGACCCTCGCCTGCATTAGTGGGTTGTGACAAGGGTGCCTGGTGACAATGCAGGATCTTGTGTGACCAGGGCTCCTCTGTGACACTGCAGCACCAAGGAATTCATGGTGGCCCTCTGAGGCCTCATGGAACCAAGAGGCCACTGTGACACTGCAGGGCCTGGTGGAACCATGCAGAACATTGGGACAGAGCAGGACCTGGTGTCATGATGGGGCCATTGTGACGCTGCAGGGCCCCATGGAACCAAGGGGCCAGGGTTGCTCCTCAGGGACTCCTGGAATGAAGGAAATACATTTGACACCTTGGAACCCAGAGGTCACTGTGACACTGTGGAACCAAGGAGACCATTGCTGCACTGCCAGAACACATGGAACCAAGGATCCATTGAAACACTGCAGGGCCTGGATCAGGAAAGGTGTGGCCAGCAGGAGCAGGGCAGGGATTCTTCCCCTGTGCTCAGCACTGGTTGGGCAGCACCTCGAGTGCTGTGTCCAGTTCTGGGCCCCCAAATTTAGGAAGGACATGGAGGGGCTGGAGCGTGTCCAGAGAAGGGCAACAAGGCTGGTGAGGGGTCTGGAGCACAAGTCCTGTGAGGAGTGGCTGAGGGAGCTGGGGTTGTTTATCCTGGAGAAGAGGAGACTCAGGGGAGACAAGGCAGTGTCAGGGCACAGGTTGGACTTGATGATGTCCAAGGTCTTTTCCAACTTTGCTGATTCTGGGATTCTCTGAATCCACCCTTGCAGCAGTTGCAGGAGGAGCCCTGGGCCCCCTCTTCAGAAGGCGCAGCAGCCCAGGTGCCTCAGCTTCTCCTCACAGCCCCAAAGCCCATCCTGTCAGTCCTGCAGAGCCTCTGCAGCTCCTCCTCCTTGCCCACAACAGGGAGCCCCACAGCCAGACACAGAAGATGTGCCCCCCTGGCCTGGGGTGCCTCTGGCAAGGGAGGAGCAGGAGGCACTGCAGGAGCCTGCAGACAATTCCTGAAGCACTTGGAGGATGATCCTGCTCCCCAAGGGGTGTTCCCATGGTGCCAACTCAAGAAATTGAAATGGGGAGTGGGGCCAGAGAGGAAAGGGCAACCAGGGATGGGCTGTCTGCAGGGAAAGGAACAGGGGTGGGCCACAGGAAGAAATTTGCACCAGGAAGATTCAAGAAAGCCAAGGTGAAGCAAAGGAAATGGTCAGGGCAGTTTGGGGGTGTCTGCCAGGCAGCCCTGGCTCTGAGCAACAACGTCTGCAGTGGCACAGCAAACTCACAGCTCATGGGAACAAACTTTCTGTCTGACTGCAGAGGCCACCACAAACCTGAGTGGTTTCCCTGCTGTGGCCCATCCCTTCCTGGCCCCAGGGGCTGCTGGCATTTGTGCTCCCTCAGGTTCATCTCCCCACACCAACACCATGGGGGTGCTCAGGCCTGCTCTGGGCAGGGCAAACAGGGGCTCCTGAGGCAGTGCTGCCGTGCCTGTGCCTGCAAGGCTGCGGCAGCTGTGTGAGCTGGGGGAGAGGCCAGGGCTGCAGAGGGGGGATGTTGTTGGCAGGTGCATGAGGAGGCTGTGGGACACTGCCCTGGGCTGTCCAGAGCAGTGGGGATGGATCAGGCCCTGCTCTGCTGCTCCTTGCCGTGTGCCCCAGGGCCCTTGCAGAGCCCCAGCCGTGCTGTTTGCCCCCAGCCTGCCCACGGCCAGCCTGGGGCTGCTGCCGGGGCTTTTCTCTGCTGAGCATTGGCCTGGGCAATGTGTTCTGGAGAGAGCCTGGGCAAGGAGCCTGGAGCCCCCAGGCCCTGAGCTGAGGCCTCAGCGCTGCTGTCCCAGCAGTGCCCATGGGCTGTCCCTGCTGCAGCCCTGGCACTGCCACCCCCAGCCCTGTGCCCGGCCCCGAGAGCACTCAGGCCCTACAGCAACACCAGGGCCAGGAGGGCAGCGGGGCAGGGCCACGGCAGCAGCACTGGCAGCACCAAGTGCAGCTGCTGCTGGGCACAGCTGCTGTGCCAGCACTGATCTGCCCCCAGCTCTGCACACAGACATTGCTGCTGCAGCTGCAGAGAAGGGAACCAAAGGGGCATCTCTGCAGAGAACTTGTCTGGGAGATCCTTGAGTTCCTTAAAAGCCACCAAGAGCTCAGCCCCTCATTGACACAGTCTGTGGCAACAGTGAAGGTGGAGAGAAACAAAACATGAAAAACGGGACAGTCAATAACATTTCATTTTTGACAAGATTTAGGAAGTAAAACCTAGAGAAATGAATCCCTAAAATGAAACCAACAGTAATTATCAAAGATGGTTTACATTTAAAGTAATATACATATACAATGAATATACAATAAATATACAATAAATATATAATACATATGCAACAAATATAGAAATACCACTTGTATATAAAGTGATTTGCAGAAACTGGCCAGCTAGTTCAATGTTCCTTAAAACATCCAGTCATCAATCTCCACACTGCAGCCTTGAGCTCCTGGTTCCTCAGGCTGTAGATGAGGGGGTTCAGGGCTGGAGGCACCACCGAGTACAGAACTGACAGGGCCAGATCCAGGGGTGGGGAGGAGATGGAGGGGGGCTTCAGGTAGGCAAATGTGCCAGTGCTGACAAACAGGAAGAGCACAGCCAGGTGAGGGAGGCAGGTGGAAAAGGCTTTGTGCCGTCCCTGCTCAGAGGGGATCCTCAGCACAGCCCTGAAGATCTGCACATAGGAGAAAATAATGAACACAAAACAACCAAGTCCTAAAGAGATGGAAAAGACAACAATCCCAAGTTCCCTGAGTTTGGAATGTGAGCAGGAGAGCTTGAGGATGTGTGGGATTTCACAGAAGAACTGGCCCAGGGCATTGCCATGGCACAGGGGCAGGGAAAATATATTGGCCGTGTGCATGAGAGCATTGAGAAAGCCACTGGCCCAGGCAGCTGCTGCCATGTGGGCACAAGCTCTGCTGCCCAGGAGGGTCCCGTAGTGCAGGGGTTTGCAGATGGACACGTAGCGGTCGTAGCACATGATGGTCAGCAGGAAAAGCTCTGTTGAGATGAAGAACAGAAAGAAGAAGAGCTGTGCACCACATCCTGTGTAGGAGATGTTCCTGGTGTTCCAGAGGGAATTGTGCATGGCTTTGGGGACAGTGGTGCAGATGCAGCCCAGGTCGGTGAGGGCCAGGTTGAGCAGGAAGAAGAACATGGGGCTGTGCAGGTGGTGGCCGCAGGCTACGGCGCTGATGATGAGGCCGTTGCCCAGAAGGGCAGCCAGGGAGATGCCCAGGAAGAGGCAGAAGTGCAGGAGCTGCAGCTGCCGCCTGTCTGCCAATGCCAGCAGGAGGAAGTGGCTGATGGAGCTGCTGTTGGACATTTGCTGTGCCTGGGCATGGGGACCTGTTCATGGAGAGAAGGACAGTGAAGAGTTAGAGGAGATGCCTGTAACCAAAATCAAAGCCATTTCCCATACACCCTCCCCTGGGACACACAGACAGCATTTTGCGTTTAAGGGTTCTGCAGTTTTCTTTCCAAGGTCCCCCCATGTCTTTCCTGGTATTCTTCAATATCAAACCCTCAGCATTTCTGCTGCCCCCAGGGAGAACAGAGGAAGATCTGTCAGGGAAAGTGATGAGTGGAGAGTGAGGGGACATGGTCTGTCATTCTGACCTGCTCAGAGTTTCTCTGGGCTTTAGTCTTACTCAGGTGGAGGGGGATCACCTTCCCATGTTTCCCCTAAAGAATCTCCAGGTACTGCTGAGAGCAGATGGATTCACCACAGCCCAGCCCCACTTTTGTATCCAAGGACTCATGTTGCTCATTTCACCAACCCAACAGCATTTTCAGTGTCAGAACACCTCTGCCTTTCCCTGTGGGTCTTTCAGATAACACCAAGATGCTGCAGGACAGGTTTGCATCCTGGATTGAAGCTCCCAGCTTGGACTGAAATCTCCAGGAGACTTCCAAGTGTCCTTGTGCTGGCATTGGACTGAGGGAGATGCAGCTCCTTCCCTGGCTGCACTGACAGCATTGCCCAGAGCCGGGCACTGGGGACAGCATCACCCTGAGCCAGCTGTGCCCCCTCCCAGAGCCCCCCAGGGCCAGGCAGCTGCTCGCAGCCCTGTGCTCTGCAGAGGGAACTGGGCCCGGGGCTGCAGAGCTGCCCCAGGGCTCTGCTGCAGCTCTGCCTGCACAGGAGGGGCTTCAGGCCTTGGAGCCCCGGCCCTGAGGGCAGAGGCTTGGCTGGGGGACAGGAGGGAGGGGGCTTGTTCAGAGGGAGGGGCTGCACTGGAGGGGCTCCTGTGGAGATCTCTCAACTCTCCCTGCCACAACATTGCTGGCGTTTGTTTTCTCTCATTGCCTCATCTTCTCTCTGCATCCTGCAGATTTTCCTCCTGCAGGGGTTTCCCTGTGCCTGAGCTCTCCCTGCCAGCACTCCCAGAGCCCAAATCTCTGGGCACTCTCCTTGGCCCTACAGAACCCTGCCTGTTTGCAGGGCACTGGCTGGGGGCAGGTTCTGTTGGCAGCCTGGAGAAAGGACAGCTCAGACTAAGCCTGATGGGCCCAGCCAAGGTGATGCTGGTGCTGTCCATGGGCAGAGGAGTAGCTGAAAGCACATCAGGGATCTCCTGCACACCTGCTGAGCACTGAGAGTTCAGATGTCCCAGGGTCTCTTCAAAATTAATGATCCCTTTTCATTTGTTCTTCCTCTCCCCTCTTATCTAACATTAGGAAATGAAAACAAAGTCTCAGGAAATGTCCTCATTTTAAAATAAATCCTTGTCTTGGAAATATTTTGGGAGTGGGCAGAAGCTCTCAGTGTGTCAGAGCTTCATGAGCATTTCAACTCCCCTGCACCAGAAATACTCGGAGAGTTGTACTCACAGAGTCTGTAGGCATTGGGATGTTCCAGCTTGAGGAGATCCCTGCAGGAGCTGCAGCTGCATTGTCCTGCAGCCAGAGGTTCCTGTGCCAAGGGCTGGCAGTGATTCTCCCCCAGACTCTTTTCAGCTCCTTCCCAGCCCTGAGTGATTGAAGCTCTCTGTGCCTGTGTGCTGTGCCCGCGGTGGCTGCAGGCAGTGCCCCAGCCCTGCTGGGCTGGGAGAAAAAAGCTGCTCATCAGGAGAAATGTCTTTTTAAGTTCTTCTTGTTTCCCAGGAGCCCAGGCCAGCTCATCAGCACAGACACAGCACAAGGACTTTAATGACCCTCTCGGGGCTTGTGCTGAGGCCCTGAACATCAGCACCTGAGAGGGAGATGAGGAAACCTCTCAAGAACTCCAAGTCAGAAGCCAACTCGAAAGTTTCTGGAAGTTTTAATGGGTCCCAGTGAGTGACACAACAGAGCAAGTGTCCCCAGGCCCCAGGCAGAGCAGAGAACTGCAGGCAGTGATGCCAGGAGGGGACAAAGAGAAGCCTAGTCTTGGTGCCCTGGGGCACAGTAGGGTCTGTGCCACCAAGGGCTGTGAGGAGACACCTTGTCCTGAGGCCCTGGGGCCTCCTGGCACAGCCCCGGCAAGGCTGGACACTGTCAGCCCCTTGTCCTGCCCTCAGCATCCCCCTGACAGCCCAGTGGCCTCAAGGATGTGCTGGAAGGAGTCCCTGGGGAGCCTTGGTCAGGAATGGCCCTGGGGGGCTCCTGAATGCTCTCAGGCACTACAGGTTCTTCAAAGGACTTTGGGTTTGGCTTTTGCCTGGGAGTTTCTGAGAGGTTTGTGCAATCATGGCCTCCAATTATCTGCTGTAATTAGTCCCTTGAGAGGCTTTGTCAGTAACAACACTCAGTGGGGCTCATTAATGCTTCAAGGTACTTCAGTTATTTTAAGGTACTTGGTGGTTCCCTTTTAAATCTGATTCTGTGAGAAAGATTGTGCAATCCTGGCCCCAATTATATTACTTTAACAAGTCCCTTAGGATTCTTAGTCAGTGAAAACACTCTTTGGGACTCATTAATGCTTTCAGGTACTCAAAGTTTCTTAAAAAACTTTTTTTTGGCACTGAGTCTCTGAGAAGTTTTTGTGTGATCCTGGCCTCCAATTATCTGCTTTAATGAGTCCCTGGAGAGCTTTGCACTGACACTCAGTGGGGCTCATTAATACTTTGAGATACTCAAGGTTTTTAAGGTACTTTGGAATTTCCTTGCCACACTGAGTCTCTGAGTGGTTTTTGTGCAATCCTGGCCTCCAAATCTCTCCTCCAAGGAGTCCATGAGGAGCCTGTGTTGGGGGTGGACCTCAGTGGAACCCATGAATGCTTGGAGACACTTTGGGTTTTTCTTCTGACTTTGACTCCTGGAAAGGTTTGTGCAATCTCCTCTCAGGCCCTGAGGTTCCAGGGCTCAGTACCAAATGCACCCTGGGGCTCATTAGGATCAAGCAAGTCCTGACAAGCCATGGCTCTGCCTTGATTTCCATCTGCTAGACAAGCTCACTAGGAAGTCTTTTTTTCTAGAGTTCCGGAGAAATACTTCAAAGGGATTCTAATAAATCCACATTCATATTTTCAAAGGTGAAGTTTTATCTTTAGAGAAGTGGCGATTGCAGCATTCAGTGTCTGATACTGCTCCAGAGTCTCTCCCGAGGAGGTCTGGCTGGCTCAGAGAAGCTGTGCCATGAGAAGTGTGGAGAACCTTGCTCCACTGTGGCAAACCTTGTTCCACATTCCCCAGTCCCATCTTGTCTCTCCTCACTCACCTGGGAACAGCTTTGCTTGGAGAACTGGCTGCACTCAAGCAAAGAGGGGTTTTCTTCTTTTATTTTAGCAATTTAAACTCCTGAGTTGGTAGGAGACAACCTCCTCAAGTGTGTGCCAAACCCAAGAGGCCACCAAGGAGGTTCCCCTTCCCCAAGGCAGAACCATGCAAGGAATGTTTTAGACACACAGGAAGTTCTACAATAAACACAAACCCAGAGTTGGCTGAAAGCAGAATTAGACCAACTGCTGAAGGACAGACGAGCTTTGAACTCCTTGCAGCTGAAAGCTCCAGGTGGGTTATTGGGAGGTGTGTGAGTGAGCCAAGAGTGAGGGGAAAGGAAATGTAGAGAGGCCTGGAAGTGCTTCAGTGCAGACAGGCTGTGGGGAAGGGCACTGCAGCCCTGTCCTGGGCCAGGAGTGGGGGTGGATCATCATCCCAAGCTGCCCTGGGCCATTGCAAGGGGCTGTGGCCATGGACACTGCACTGACCCCACTGCTGGGTTTGAGTGCCTCAGCAACCCCCATCAATTCCAGTTTCCTTGGAAAGCACCCCAAGGAGCCATTTCTGCAGCCATGTTCAGTGGTGGCCACCAGGCCGGGTGACCAAGGGAGGCTTCTGGCCATGCCCTGGAAGCAGCTGCTCCTGCCAAGGGGCCTTTGGTGCCTCAGTCTCTCCCTGGCACAGCTCCCAGCACGGCACTCTGCACTTGTGCCCGAGGCCTTCACTCTGCTGGAGCTGGCCTGGGGCTTTTCCTGCAGCAGGATCTGCCCTGGTCCTGGCACAGGAAAGGCAGTTCCTGCTGGAGCAGAAGGCTCTGCCTGCAATAGGCTCAAACAACTCCAGAAAGGCCCTGATTACTTCAACATTGCTTCCTAGATCACGATATTCTAATAATTGTTATAGCTCCTATACTGTGGAGTAAATAACTCTTTTTTTAAATTTACTCTGTGGTGTGAATAATCTTTCTGTCTAATCCTGATCAGAATCAGTCATAGCTGTATTTATAGAAATATATTTGGTATTGAATCATTGTTCCTGTGGGACAAATTGCATTTAGGTTCAATTCCACCTCTCCAATCTTTTACACATAAACCTTTAACAAACTCTGGGGCTAGGACTGAATCCAGCCATGCCCAGTCTCCTCTCTTAGATGGGATTTTAAAAGTCTAGGCATCCTGGAGGGATTTGAGGATCCATGGTGGCTTTTGGATGCCATTTCTCTACCTCATGACTCCACAGAACTTTCTCCAATGAAGAAATGAAGCTTTTGCCTGCAGCTCCCATTCTGCCCATGACAGGAACCCCTGTGAGTGTCTGGGACATCCTGGCTCTTTGACAGCCTGGGGACTCCTGGGATGTAACCGCGGAGCCCCCGTGAGTGCCTGTGACAGATGGGTGCCTTTGCAGCCCCAGGTGCCCTGGGATGTCACCATGGAATGGCTGTGACTGCCTCTGACCACAAGGCTCTTGACCATCCCCAGAAACCCCTGGGAGGTCTCCATGGAGCCCCTGTCTGTGCCTGTGACATTCCAGCTCTGGAACAGCCTGGAGACTCTTGGAAAGTCCCCATGGAACCCCTTGGAGGGCCTGCGACAACTCAGTTCCTTAGCAGGCAACCACCACCAGCCCCTGTTGCTGTGGTCAGTCCCTTGGCAGCTCCATGCAGACCCCATCCCAGGGGTGGTTGCCATGGACACACCAGGGCTGGCACCAGCTGGGATGCTGGGTTTCCACGGGCTGGGCTTTAGGAATGGGATTCCCAGTTTCCTGCTCCTGCTAAAACCGTGCCACCACTCACTGTCCTCCAGCCTCCCATTGAAGCTACTAAAGGAAAAGATCCCAGGCTGGGATAAGAACAATTTACTGGGAACAGCAACATGATAAGCAACAAATAGGAACAGAAACAATATTCTTAACATAAGGCATAAGACAAATGACACACAGGGAAAATTATAACACCACCGACTGGCTCTTCCTGGCCACATATTTCCTCTTGCCTGGAAAGGACACCCTTCACCTTGGGTGGTAATTGGGGTGTGGGCAGTGGGTTGGTCAGTGCGGAGTGGTCAGTGGGCAGGTCACTGGAATTTTCATTGGGGTGGGCAGTGGGTGTGGTCAGTGAGTGCTGTAATTAGGGTGGTCAGTGAGTGTGGTAAGTGGGAGTGGTGAGTGGGGTTGTCATTGGGGTAGGCAGTGGGTGAGGTCAATGGGTGTGGTCATTGCAGTAGTCAGTGGGGTGGTCAGTGTGTGTGGTGAGTGGGTATGATCAGTGGCGTGTGGTCAGTGGGGCACAGTCAGTGTGTGTGGTCATTGAGTTTGTCATTGGGTGTGCTCAGTATGATGGTCATTGGGGTATTCAGTGGGTGTGGTCAATGGGTGCAGTCACTGGGGTGGTCAGTGGGAATGGACACTGGGATGTGGTCATTGGGGTGGTCAGTGGGGTTGTCATTGGGATGGGAAGTGCATGTGGTCAAGGGGTATAGTCATTAGGGTGGTCAGTGAGGTGGTCAGTGGGGTGATCAATGGGTGTGGTCAGTGGAGTTTGGTCAGTGGGGAGTGGTCAGTGTGTGGCCAGTGAGGTGTGGTCAGTGGGTTTGGTCAGTGGCATAGTAAATGGGTGTGGTCAGTTTCATAGTCATTCAGTGTGGTCAGTGAGTGTGGTCAGTGGGGGTGGTCAGTGGGTTTGTCAGGGAATGTGTGGGCCCTGGATGTGGACAATGGGATGTGCTCAGTAGGTGTGGTCAGAAGGATGTGGTCATTGGGTGTGGTAAATGGGTGTAGTCAGTGGGATGGGTGTGGTTAGTGTGGTCATAAAGATGTGATCATTGGAGGGTAGGTGGGGTCAATGGGATGGGTGTGGCCACTGCAGTGGGTGTGGTTAGTGTGGGTGTATGGTCATTGGGATAGGAGTGGTCAATGTGAGGGATGTAATCAATGGAGCAGGTGTGGCCATTTTAGGGTGTTGTCAAAGGGGTGGGCGAGGCCATTTTGATGGGTCTGGTCAATTGGGTGTGGTCAATGGGGTGTATGTGGTCAGTGGGGTGTGTTAAGTGGGGTGGTTAGTGTGTGTGTTAAGTTGGTGTGGTCAGTTGGTGTGGTCATTGGGTGTAATCAGTGGGGGTGGTCAGTTGGGTGTGGGAAGTGGGTGTAGGCAGTGGGTGGTCACTGTGGTGTGGTCAGTGGTGTCGGTCAGTGGGGTGGTCACTGGGGTGTAGTCATTGGCGTTGTGAGTGGGGTTGTTCATTGAGTTGGTCAGTGTGGAGTGGCCAGTGGGGTGGTCAGGGGGGAGTTGTCAGTGAGTGTGCACAGTGGCTGTGGTCCCTGGGTGTGGTCAAAGGGTGTGGTAAGTGAGGGATGGTCAATGGGGGTTGTCAGTGGGTGTGCTCAGTGGGTGTGGTCATTAGGTTGTCCTTGTGGGCAGTGGTGTGGTAAGTGGCTGTGGTTAGTGGGGAGTGGTCAGTGGGTTGGTCAGTGGGTGTGGTAAGTGAGGTGGTCAGTGGGGTGATCAATGCGTGTGGTCAGTGGTTATGGTCAGTGGGTATGCTCAGTGGGGTGGTCAGTGGAGTGTGGTCAGTGGGGAGTCGTCAGTGGGGTGGGTATGGTCAATCATTAGGGTGTGGTCATTGGAGGGTGGGTGTCGTCATTGGGATGGGTGTGGTTGCTGCGGTTTGTGTGGTCAATATGGGTGTGCGGTCATCGGGATAGGAGTGGTCAATGTGAGGGATGTAATCAATGGAGCAGTGTGGCCATTTTAGGGTGTTGTCAAAGGGGTGGGTGAGGCCATTTTGATGGGTCTGGTCAGTTGGGTGTGGCCAAAGGGGTGTGTATGGTCAGTGGGGGAATGGTCAATCAGGGGGATGTGGTCACTGAGGTGGGTGTGATCAATGAAGTGGTCAATGGATGGGTGTGGTCTTTGCAGTGGGTGCATTCCATCAGAATCTATTCTGACACAGTTTCCTCCCAGGTCTGTGAGGCCATGCTGTGCAATGATGGAGCCTTGTTTCTACCAGGCCTGGTACACCTGTGTCCCAAGAGGCCCCATTTGGTGAAAGTGGAGCCTTGCTCCCATGGGATTCCAGGGTGTTACAGTGGTGTCCTGGGTTCCATGAGGCCCCTCTTTGTAACAATTCAGGCTTGCTTCCTGATGCCTGACAAATGAACATAAAAGCAGCTCCGTTTGGACCCATGGGGATCTTTCCACACCAAAAAAAACTAGAAGAGATCTCCTAATACCTCACTCAGGTGTTAAAACAAACAAAATATCACCTTTATGCAGTTAGTCATGTGCCTCTGTGTCAGATCGAGGATTTTTGACCGCTGATACAGTGGGATTGCCTGTCTCTTTCCTGCTCCAAGGTCAGGGGAGAATAAAACTCAGGAGATGTTTTTGAAGTGTCATTCTGAAATTTATTATCCTCATCTATTACAAACTCACAAGATGTGAGCTGTCTCTAATAAGTCGAGAAAGTGAGCTAAAATGGTGTGTGTTCAAGGCTATTAAAATCCCAATTATCCAATAAACAGTTGACATCTGTTTGGGGGGTGAATTGGGTAAATCCTTGTTTATTGCTGCTGTTTTGGTGAGCTGCCTTTTCTGCATCTTGAATGTGTGTGTGTGTGTGTGACGTGAGCTTTGGTCTTTCCACAACATTTTTGCTGGTTATTGTGTGTTTTTGAGGCAACATTACCATCTTGTGTTAAAAGTTACAATTGCAATAGGTTTAGCGCTCTCTAGTTCATTTATGATGTAACACGGCCATCTTGTGTCAAAAGTTATAATTGCAGTAAGTTGGGATTTTTTGTATTAAAACGAGCTGTTTGTCCTTAGTGAATTGTTAAAGGTGGCCAGCAAAGCTCAGGCTCGAGCTGCAAGATCCTGGCCATCCAGGGAAAGACTCTCTAGGTGGTTTGGGCATGAACCGAATCCGTTTTTGAATTTAGGAGAGGATTGGGTTAATGTTGAGCGAAAGAAAGGAAGGACAGAGAGGGTGCTTTTAAAAGGATTGTATTCGAGTCAAACAAATACTCATTTGGCTTTTGACTGGGAACTACCCCTAGTTGAGGATAATCTCAGAAACCCACGGCAGTGGAGACAAATAGGGGTAACCCCTTGCATTGTGTGAGGGCTGACAATTTTTCATTGGGAACCAGGATGGCATCCAAGTTGGGTCCGTTTCCGATGCAGAGGGTGCAAAAGGAGATGGTCTTGTATATCCCACAGAAGAAGACCTAGATGCCCCAAGTGTATCCCAGAGCTCTCAAGATACTATAATTGGGAAGTAGCACATGATCAGTGTGAGATAGTGAGTCTAGTCTGTGAAAAAATTTTGGAGCCCAGGATTTGGATATCTTTGAAAAAGACTGGGAAATATGCCAGCTCGGTAAAATGAATTAGAATATTCCCCCTTGTGGTTTATTTTAGCTTTTGATATTTGAGTGGTGGATAGTTGCTTGAGCTAGGAGGGAAGGGGGGATTTAAATAGCCTAGAGGAAAAGGTAGACATAATCAGAACTGAGTGTGCCTAGTATATTTTAATACCCAGAGATTGCTAGGTCAAGACAAAGGGCTGAGATAAGATAAAGAAGTACCAGGGAAGAAAAAGACAATGGGTACTGGCCAAAGCAAGGCCATTTCTAGAGCCAGTCCT
The DNA here is from genome assembly GCA_017589585.1 of Phylloscopus whistleri. NCBI lineage: Eukaryota > Metazoa > Chordata > Aves > Passeriformes > Phylloscopidae > Phylloscopus > Phylloscopus whistleri. Next base: position 32,044 of record JADMLD010001693.1, on the reverse strand, counting down.
TTGGGCTGTATTTTGGCACACTGGAGAGAACTAGTGGGATATGGGGGGATTGAGAATAAAAGAAATCTTGTGAAATTTTGTACACAGTGGTGGCCACTTTATAAATCAGGAGATGGCTGTCGGTGGCCACCCACTAGCCCTTTGGATTATGATATCTTATTGCAGCTGTTATTATTTTTAAGAAGGGAAGAAAAATGGGAGGAGGTGACCTATGCTGATATGTCCTTCTTCTCTCTGAAACCATCTGGAATGGCAAAGAAGTTGTGGCATGAGACCTCCCTCTTAACCCTTTGTACTAGCTTTGGAAAAAGACAACAAAGCTAATAGAGGGAAACCCAGGCAATGCTGTGATGCCTGCTCTATAAACACAGGTGCACACAGCCTGATAAAGTCTATCATGCAGAAAAGCAAGAACAGGACTTAGCAGATCTGTTCAGACCACCTCCTAAAAGGCAGGGTAGATGAAGGGAAGAAACGAGTTTAAGAGAATTGTCACACTTAACCCCCACCTCAGTTTCCCTAGGAAAGAAAAAGACTGAGCAGCCTATTCCCTCACCTGCCAAATCACCATACCCATGTAGTAGTGAGAGTGATGATGAGTTGTGTTTCCCCCATACCCACCTCCCCAAAGTAGTCCCATAGCAACCTGAACTAGAAGCCAAACAAAAGGGGTAATACAAGCACCCTTACGAGAGGCAGTGGGATCAGAGGGAACAAGGATGTTAGTTAAAGTGCCCTTTTCTAGAGTCGATTTAGAGACATGGGAGAAAGTTGCTAAGAACTATCAGGGTGATCCAATAGGTACCGCCAAGAAATTCAGGTTTATGATTAAACAGCATAACTCAGACTGGTTGGATATGCAGTTAATGCTGGAAGCTTTAAATGAAACAGAAAAACAACTAATTTTGAAAAGAGCAGGGGATTTAGCAGAGGATGCTTTTAGAGGAACAAATCAGGATATTAAAGAATTTTTCTCCCTCCAGGATCCAAACTGGGTTCCAAACAATCAACTCCATAAAGACATATTAGAGAATTATCAAGGATTTCTAATAAAAGGAATGGAGAGGGCAATACCTCAAACCATAAATTGGTCAGCCCTTTATGCAGTTAAGAAAGGTCCTTCAGAAAACCCATCTGAATTTTTAGATAAATTACGAGATGCAATGCAACGTCATACATTCCTAGATCCTGCATCTGAAGAAGGGATACAGCAGTTGGTGAATTTATTTTTAGGACAATCCACGGCAGATATTAGGGAGAAACTCCAGAAGATTAAGGGGCCAATGAGATGGAACTTAGAGACCTTACTAGATGAAGCATGGAGAGTTTTTTAGCAATCAAGAAGAAAAATATAAACAAGGGATGAGAAAGTTAGCAGCGGTAGCAAGAGAAGAAGGAACAGGGAGACGTGGGCAAGGACCACCTAAACAAGGTCCACCTCGGCTCAGGAAGACCAGTGTGCACTTGGCAGGAAATTTGGTCACTTAAAAACAATGTCCTGAACGGGGAGAAGGCAATGAACAAAGAAGAGGGAACTCAAAAAGGGAGAGGGCGTTGATCATGTCAGAGAAGACTGAGGAGGACTGGAGGGTCTTGCCCTGGCAGACCCCCTGGTTATAACTGAGCTAGGGAATAAAGGAAGGAAACTGGAATTTTTGATAGATACGGGAGCAACATATTCAGTGTTGAATAAAGCTATAATGCCTATAACAGATGATTATGTTATGGTAAGAAGAGTAACTGGCCAAGCCAAGAAAGCGTACTTTTGCAAACTGTTGAAATACCAACTTGGGAAGTGATGGGGGAGCCTTAAACTTATATACATGCTCAATGCCCCTAAAGCACTTTTGGGTGGAGACTTATTGGAACAGCTAGAAGCAAAAATCATCTTTAAGAACAGAGAGATTCTTTTGGAAGTCAAAGATCAACAATACATAGAAATATTAAGCTTAATATTGACAATTAATGAGACAATTAATGAGGATAAAATTAAAGACGAAGAAAAGACTTGCAGGAAAAGAATGGATCACGTATTTCTGGGAGTATGGGCCTCTAGAACACCTGGAAGGGCAAAGAATGCACTCCCTGTGCAGGTCAAGCTTAAGGAAGGAAACAACCAGCTAGGGTCAAAGAGTATCCCCTGTAAAAGGAAGATAGGGAAAGAATCAGCCCAATAATTGAAATCTTTTTGCAGATAGGATTATTGAAAGAATGTCCATCTGACTTTAACACTCCCATTTTACTGGTTTAAAAGCCCGACGGATGGTATAGATTAGTACAGGATTTGGGAGTTGTTAACAAAATAACTGAGGACTTATACCCAGAGGTTACAAACCCATAAATGTTATTCACATGCTTGACTCCTGAACTAACTTGGTTCACTGTTTTAGATTTGAAGGATGCTTTCTTTTGCCTCCCTCTCCAAGAAAACAGCCAGAATATTTTTGCATTTGAATGGGAGAACCCAAAGACGGGCTGTAAGGCCCAGCTAACATGGATGGTTCTGCCCCAGGGCTTCAAAAATAGTCTCACCATATTCAGAGAACAACTTGCAAGGGACCTGGAATCCTGGGAAGCTCCATCACAAGAAGGGCAACTATTGCAGTATGTAGACAACCTCCTGATAGCTACTCGAACCCAGGAGGCATGTATAGACTGGACGGTCTTTGACCTTTGACCAATTAAAGAAAGCCCTTATGTCAGCCCCAGCCCCAGGGCTCCCAGATGTGAGTAAACCATTCTTTCTGTTTTCTCATGAGAAGCAGGGCATCGCCCTAGGAATACTGGCACAGGACTTAGGCCCATACTGGATGGTAGTTGCTTTCTTCTCCCAACAACTAGACTCGGCGGCTAAAGGATGGCCAGGGTGTCTCAGAGCCGTTGCTGCAGTGGTGCTGAACATCCAGGAAGCACACAAATTCACCCTAGGCCAGAAGATGACTGTGCTAGTATCTCACACAGTGTCTGCAGTGCTGGAGGTAAAAGGGGGGCATTGGCTCTCCCCACAGAGATTCCTGAAGTACCAAGTAGTAATGGTAGAACAAGATGATGTTGAAATTGAGGTCACTAATCTTGTGAACTCAGCTTCTTTTCTCAGTGGGAAGACAGGAGAACCAGTGATCCATGATTGCTTGGAGACTTATCAAGGCCACCTACTCCAGTGGCCCAGAGCTGAAAGACACCCTTCTCGAGGACACTGAGACCTGGTTCACTGATGGGAGCAGCTATGTCATCAGTGGAAAAAGGCATGCTGGGTATGCAGTTACCACTGGCAGGGAGGTGATAGAGTCTGGACCATTACCAACAAACACCTCTGCACAGAAGGCTGAAATAATTGCCCTAACCCATGCCTTAGAACTGGCAAAGGGAAAAGAAATTAACATCTCTACAGACTCAACTTATGCATTTGAGGTTGTGCATGCACATGGAGCTATTTGAAAGAAAAAAGACTGTTGAAATCACAAGGAAAGAGCATGAAACATGCACAGGAAATAATAAGATTGTTAGATGCTGTTCAACTACCTGCAAAGGTAGCTCTTATGCATATTAGGGCACACCAGAAGGTGAGCTCTGAATTGGAACAAGGAAATGAGCTGGTGGACAGAGAGGCAAAAAAGGCAGCCAAAGGTGAGGTATCCATTGAAGCAGATTTAATTCCAGATGGACAGATTTCCCTAGAAGGTAAGCCAAATTATAACAAAAAGGATAAGAGGCTCATTAAAACAGAAAATGGAAGTTATAACAAAAAAGGATGGGCCATTACCCAAGAAGGGAAGGAAAGCTCGTGGTTCCCTCATATCTGTTGTGGTCATTAGTAAAAGAGGAACATCAGAAAACCCACTGGAGAATAGATCCCCTGCATAATTACCTGAGAGACAGAATTGTTACCAGAAATTTACAGAGCACAGTTATCCAAGTGACCCAACAATGTGGTCTTTGCCTCCTAACCAATCCCAAAAATATCCCCAACCCAAAACCTGGGTAAATTGGAAGAGGCTATGGGCATGGGCAGCAGGGGCAAATTGATTTTTCGGAACTTCAAAGAAAAGAGAGGTACCGATATTTGTTAGTAGTAATAGATACTTTCTCAGGGTGGCCAGAAGTTTTCCCTACCTGAACAGCCAAAGCACGGGAGGTCACCAAAGTACTGTTACAAGAGATAATACCACACTTTGGAGTCCCAGCCACAATCTCCTCAGACAGAGGGCCACATTTTATTTCAAAAGTTGTACAGCAAATTAGTCGCCTATTGGGTATAGATTGGGAACTTCACATCCCCTATCACCCTCAGTCAAGTGGCCAAGTAGAAAAAATGAATCCTTTGATTAAACAGCAAATTGTGAGATTAGGACAAGAAGCTCAATTACCTTGGCCCCAGGCTCTTCCATTAGCAATGCTGCAGATTTGGACTAAACCAAGGACAAAAGAGAAATTGAGCCCTTTTTGAGATTCTCTATGGAAGACCATATGGGGTACACAGGGAACACTGACCCAAGTGGGGGAAGAAACCCTACACAGATACACGGTGGCCCTGAATAAGCAGCTCAGAGAAATTGAAAAGCATGTGGCTGGGGCTCGAGGCAGAGAATTAGATGGCCCAGTCCGTGACATACAACCTGGAGATTGTGCGTATGTTAAGTCTTTCACAGAAAAGACCTTGGAGCCTCAGTAGGAAGGACCATTCCAGGTGCTTCTCACCACTAATACTGCAATCAAGATTAAGGAACAGAAGGCTTGGATTCATCATACATGAGTGAAAAAGTCTCCAGAAGCTCCTTGGAAAGCGACGCTGGATGACAATGAACTAAAATTGAAACTTACCTGATAATAATGAGTAGATTTTGGGTAGAGATGTTAGCCTGGAAAATTGTATTTCTCGTGATTATAGCCATGGTCATAACCAAAGCTAATGCAATCCCACCTGTATCTCATATGATTGGGAGATATTTTTGCCAAGGAAAAGCTTATGATGCTTACTCCTGTAAAATGCTCTCTCAGATGATGAAGGTTACAAATGCAACTGTCTGGGAGGGGAAAAATGTTTGGGGGTCCAAATATGCATTTGTGCAGATTGGATTTCATACGTATAAGCAGAAACCTATGAAGCTAATTCAAATTGACTCTGGATGCTGTGATACCTGCTTATCCACCTGTCCCAAATTTACACTTAAAATAGAGGGGTGTGCAGTGAAGGGTTATAGCCTGGATTATAATATTACTCAGGATTGTGTTGATCCCCAGAAAGATGAGGTTGGAATAAATCCACCAACCCAAAGACCACAAGAGACCGCAGTCACTCAAACTCAAACTGCCCCAAGGATAGAGATTCAGCCTATAGTCACCAAAATTGGACCTTATGCTGTTAAGAGGGTAGGGACTCAAAGACTATTACTGAATCCAGAATGGCCCCTGAAACGAGTAGAGATGGAAATGCAGGTAAATGCTTCTACCATTCGATCAGTGTACCCCATTCCTTAAAACTTCCTTTATGGATTGGACTACTTGGTTACAGAAGCGTACACCTGATATGTTCAAGCAGAAAAGCGACCTTCCAGGGATCTTAGGGACAAGATTGGGGATTTTGAACACAGTGGACTCAGAAGTGTTAATGAGCAAATTGACTGCAACTGTGTTGGGGGTTAGGTTTGTTCCTTTTTACTTAGAGAATTTTTCTCCATAAAGTTGCTAGGAGACTAAATAGAAGGTGCTCATGGGTGCTTGACCAAAACAAAGAGGTGGCCAAAAGTCAGGAGGGTAATGGGAGTTCGGGGCAGGTAAAGGCCAGGGCTGGGAGCAGCTGCTCTCTCTTGCTCTCAGCATTAGAGAGAGGAGGGCCAGGCTGCTGCTTGCTGCAGGAGGAGTTCACTGTCACCAGAAAATCTGGTCCTGTGAAATCTACCATCATCTGCTCTTGTGCCCAGGAACTCTGAGCAGCCTCCTCCTGCCCTGCTGGGCCAGCCCTGTCCTGCTGCCACCGTTTCTTAGGCACTGCTCTTTTTGCTACGCTGTAGCCCCGCACTGCCCTGCCCCACCGGGACATCTCAACCATTCCAGCTATCACCAACTGAGCTTCTGATCTCACCCACCAGTCTGGGATTTTTCCACTGTTCCAGCCTGGTGCTCTCAAGAGATCAGACTGCCCCAAGCTTTGTGAAACAAAGCCCCTCGAAGTTTTTTCCTGGTTCTCTTTATTATTAATACTGTAGTTGTTGTTTGTTTGTCTTGTTATACATACTAATAGTAAAGATACTAATAGTAAAGAACTGTTATTCCTATCCCTATACCTCTGCCTGAAAGCCCCTTTAATTTCCTAAATTATAATAATTTGGAGGGAGGGGATTTGAATTCTCCATTTCCTGGGAAGGTCTTGTTCCTCCTTAGCAGATACCTGTCTTTCAAACCAAGACAATCATGTAGTGACGTGGTGAAATTACAACAACCCTTACAATCTTCTTCACTAGCATTAGGTACTACTCAGTGGAAATTGTCCAAGATATTACCAGAATGGCAAGGTATACAGGAACGAGATCATGGACTAATAGCAAACACCATGGGCGCAGCTAGCAAAAACGTGTCTTTAGCCCTTGGATGTGTACAAGCACAACTATGGATGCAATCAGTAGCTGCCTCAATTATCAGGGAAGGTTGTGAAGGCACATTCCCTGCTGAGGTTCCCAATATTGTTTAGGATAATGCTTCTGATTTAGAAAGAGAACTTCAGTCCTGATGGGTCCTAGTCAATTTTACCTATGATCCTGTAACAAGTATGGTAACTGCCTTTGTTTTAATGATACATAATGCATCAGTGAGTCTGATACACCCAATAATTGCCTTAGGACTAAACCATGAAGGAACTGTCCTATACCCTTCTGAACACTGGATGCGGGCACGAAAAGTTGAAGGGGAATGGAAGACTGTTAAGAGAGAATCTTGTACCATGAGAAGACAGCTAGGGTTCATATGTGAAGGGAATATAAACAGTGATCAAGATACTTGCCTGGATACAGAGCAGAGCATTTGTCACTTCAAAGTTCACTCAGTCAATCAGACAATCTTACTCGTACATAGGCCAGGGTTGTGTGTGTCTTAGGACATCATGCCCCATGATCGTAGCAGATGAGTTAGTCATAAATGAAACCCAGTCCAATTTGTGCATTTGTGAGTTTGTCAGAATTGAAGGCTGTGACTTTTCCTATCAGGTACCCGTGGTATTGCATCAATAAATAAAAACAAATCTGACTGTTGTGCAAGAAATATTGCCTGTGCCCATAGGAATGAACTTAACTGTAGTCAAGCAGCTATTGAGACATGAGGATTTAAAGGAAATTCTCAGAGAAATTAGGACGTGGGAAGAAAGACTCTGATCACAATACACCATGACACAGAAACCATACAAAGAGTCTTTAAAAGATTGGAAATGGACACATCCCATCAATGGTGGGATGCACTCTTTGGATGGTCACCAAAAACAACTGTAATCCTCAATGCATTAGTTGATCTGATTATTGTTTTACTAATTCTGGTTAGCATAAGTTTGATTCTGTCTATTGTAATATTTGTATGGAAGAATATTACGACAAATCACAATTCTAACTTCATTATCAAAAGCATATGGCATGGCCTTAAGAGATATTTTGACCTGGTATGACGATGAAGAACCTGCACATTAGTAAAATAATTTACTAACCCTATAGAAAAGGGGACATATGAATCATGGTATTCTGTTAAGCCTAGAGAAACAGACACTAAGAAAATAAACTATGGGCTTAGAAGCTAGTAGTTAGGAATGTAGAAGAATTAGAAGTTGACCAAGATTGATGTTTTACAGATGATAATACTCAGAGCCAGCCACAGTGGGGCCAACGCACGTATGGAAACATTTAAGCAAAATCGATACACATTGGATAACACTCAAAGCCAGGCGAGAGAGCACACATCACAAATTTTGACGTCCCTTGGGTTTCTGAGATTATCCTCTACTGGGGTAGATCCCAGTCAACAGCTAAATGAGTATTAGTTCGACTTGAATACAATCCTCCTAATAGCACCCTCTCTGTCCTTCGGTTTTTCCGTTTGACATTAACCCAGTCCCCTCTTAAATCTAAAAATACATTCAGTTCAAGCCCAAACCACCTAGAGAGTGCATCCCTGGATGGCCAGGATCTTGCAGCTCGAGCCTGAGCTTCACTGGCCACCTTTAACAATTCACTAAGGACAAACAGCTCGTTTTAATACAAAAATTCCCAACTTGCTGCAATTATAACTTTTGACACAAGGTGGCCGTGTTACGTCATAAATGAACTAGAGAGCTATAAACCTGTTGCAATTGTAACTTTCAACAGAAGATGGTAGTGTTGCCTCAAAAATACACAATAACCAGCAAAAATGTTGTAGAAAGACCAATGCTCATTTCACGCGCACACACATTCGAGATGCAGAAAAAGGCAGCTCACCAAAACAGCAGCGATAAACAAGGATTTACCCAATTCACCCCCCAAACAGATGTCAACTGTTTATTGGATAATTGGGACTTAAATAGCCTTGAATAGACACCATTTTAGCTCACTTTCTCGACTTGTTAGAGAGACCTCACATCTCATGAGTTTGTAATAGACGAGGATAATAAATTTCAGAGTGAGACTTCAGAAACAACATCTTCTGAGTTTTATTTGCCCTGACCTGAGAACAGGAAAGAGACAGGCAATCCCACTGTATCAGAGCCCAAGAATCCTCGGATCTGACACAGAGGCATGTAACTAACTGAATAAAGGTGATATTTTGTTTGTTTTAGCACCTGAGTGAGGTGTTAGGAGATCTCTTCTAGTTTTTTTTGGTGTGGAAAGATCCCCATGGGTCCAAACGGAGCTGCTTTTACATTTGTTTGTCAGGCATCAGGAAGCAAGCCTCAATTGTTACAAAGAGGGGCCTCATGGAACCCAGGACACCACTGTAACATCCTGGAATCCCATGGGAGCAAGTCTTCACTTTCACCAAGTGGGGCCTCTTGGGACACAGGTGTCCCTAGGCCATGGCCAGGCCTGGTAGAAACAACGCTCCATCATTGCACAGCACGGCCTGACGGGACCTGAGAGGAAACTGTGTCCCAGTGGATTCTGATGGAATGCACCCACTGCAATGCCCACACCCATCCACTGGCCACTCCATTGATCACACCCACTGCCCACCCCACTGCCCACCCCACTGAGCACACCCACTGACTACCCCCATTGACAGTACCTCACGTACCATACCCACTGACCAACCCAATGACCACTCCCAAGTGATGGCACTCATTGACTACAGCCACTGACCACTCCCCACTGACCACAGCCACTGACCACACCCCAATGATCCCCCCACTGATCATACCCATTGACCACACCCACTGAGCACACCCACTGACCATCCCTCACTTACCACACCCTTTGACCACATCCAGGGACCTCAGGCACTGTGCACGCTCACTGATGACTCCCCCCTGATCACCCCACTGACCACTCTGCACAGACCAGCTCAATGAACAATTTGCTCACAACCCCAATGACTACACCCCAGTGACCACCCCACTGACCAACACCACAGTGACCACACCACAGTGACCACCCACTTCCCACACCCAATTGACCACCCCCACTGATTACACCCATTGACCACACCAACTGACCACATCAACCTAACACACACACTGACCACCCCACTTAACACACCTCACTGACCACACACACCCCATTGACCACACCCAATTGACCAGACCCATCAAAATGGCCTCGCCCACCCCTTTGACAATACCCTAAAATGGCCACACCTGCTCCATTGATTACATCCCTCACATTGACCACTCCTATCCCAATGACCACACTCACCCTCCAATGACCGCACCCTAATTACAACGCTGACCACACTCACCCCACTGACCATTCCCCACTGACCATTCCCCACTGACTACACTCCACTGACCACCCCACTGACCATAACCACTGACCACACCCATTGACCACCCCAATGACCACACTCACTGAGCACACCCACTGACCATCCCAATGACTACACCCATTGACCACACCCACTGCCCACCCCAACGACCACCCCACTGAGCACACCCACTGACTACCCCCTTGACAACATCTTGCTTACCACACCCACTGACCAACCCAGTGACCACTCCTCACTGACCACAGCCACTGACCACATCACTGCCCACACCCCAGTGACCACCCCACTGATCATACCCACTGACCACACCCACTGCCCACCACAAGGGCAACACAATGACCACACCCACTGAGCCCACCCCCTGGCTACCCTCATTGACCATCCCCCACTGACCACACCCAGTGACCACACCCCCTGTGCACACCCACTGACAATGACTTCCCACTGACCACCCCACTGACCATTCCACACTGTCCAACTCAATGAACAACCGCACTCACAACCCCAATGACTACACCCCAGTGATCACCTGTAAGAGACAGTCCCAAAGTCCCTCATCTGCCTCACGACCATCACCAAGGATGAAGACTGAAGACCCCAAAAGGGACTGGGACTAAAACCCTAAAACCCCAAAACCCCAACACAGGGGTTCTGGCCTGGCTGAGGTGGGATGTCTGCCAACCATTGTCTGCAGGTGCGCTCGTTGGACCAATGCATCCCCATGGGAACCCACATGGAAACAATGGGCACACCACAGCAGACTGGTTTTGGGCTGGTTTGTCCTGTACGTGCCCTGTACCTGTTCCCTGAGTGGACATTTGCTCTACACATGGACAAGCGTCAGAGCGCTTCGTCCTGTCTCAATGCACCTGCTGATGATCTCCCCACCTTCGGGCCAACTGCCTGTCGCTTTGGAAAGGACTATGAAGAGACCCCTCGAGATAACCCAAATTGGAGATCTCCCCAAGGAAGAAGACACGTCTATTGGTCAGCATGCACCACGAAGACATTTTCTCTCTCTCTTGGTAGCTATATCCCCTCTTTTCTCTCTCTTTATCTCTCTCTCTTTATCTCTCTCTCTTTATCTCTCTCTTATCTCTCCCTCTATCGCATATAGTACTGTGTGCACTTAATAAAGTGTACAGCTGTTGAGAGCAAATTGTTGTTGGCCCCTGCTGTGTCTTTTGTGCTCTGAGATCACTCAAACCATCACAACCCCCGCTTGCATTAGTGGGTTGTGACAAGGGTGCCTGGTGACACTGCAGGATCTTGTGTGACCAGGGCTCCTCTGTGACACTGCAGCACCAAGGAATTCATGGTGGCCCTCTGAGGCCTCATGGAACCAAGAGGCCACTGTGACACTGCAGGACCTTGTGGGACCATGCAGAGCATTGGGACGGAGCAGGACCTCGTGTCATGATGGGGCCATGGTGACACTGCAGGGCCCCATGGAACCAAGGGGCCAGGGTTGCTCCTCAGGAACTCCTGGAATGAAGAAAATATGTTTGATACCTTTGGACCAAGAGGCCATTGTGACCCTGTGGAAGCAAGGAGACCATTGCTGCACTGCCAGAACACATGGAACCAAGGATCCATTGTGACACTGCAGGGCCTGGATCAGGAATGGTGTGGCCAGCAGGAGCAGGGCAGTGATTCTTCCCCTGTGCTCGGCACTGGTTGGGCAGCACCTCGAGTGCTGTGTCCAGTTCAGGGCCCCCCAATTGAGGAAGGACATGGAGGGGCTGGAGCGTGTCCAGAGAAGGGCAACAAGGCTGGTGAGGGGTCTGGAGCACAAGTCCTGTGAGGAGTGGCTGAGGGAGCTGGGGTTGTTTATCCTGGAGAAGAGGAGGCTCAGGGGAGACAAGGCGGTGTCAGGGCACAGGTTGGACTTGATGATGTCCAATGTCTTTTCCAACCTTGCTGATTCTGGGATTCGCTGAAACCACCCTTGCAGCAGTTACAGGAGGAGCCCTGGGCCTCCTCTTCAGAAGGTGCAGCAACCCAGGTGCCTCAGCTTCTCCTCACAGCCCCAAAACCCATCCTGTCAGTCCTGCAGAGCCTCTGCAGCTCCTCCTCATTGCCCACAACAGGGAGCCCCACAGCCAGACACAGCAGCCCAGATGGGGCCCCCTGGCCTGGGGTGCCTCTGGCAAGGGAGCAGCACGAGGCACTGCAGGAGCCTGCAGACAATTCCTGAAGCACTTTCAGGATGATCCTGCTTCCCAAGGGACGTTCCCATGGTGCCAAGTGAGGAAGTGAAATGGGGAGTGGGGCCAGAGAGGAAAGGACAACCAGGGATGGGCTGTTTGCAGGGGAAGGAATAGGGGTGGGCAAGAGAAAGAAATTTCTACCAGCAGGGGTAAGGAAAGCCAAGGTGAAGCAAAGGAAATGGTGAGGGCAGTTTGGGGGTGGCTGCCAGGCAGCCCTGGCTCTGAGCAACAACGTCTGCAGTGGCACAGCAAACTCACAGCTCATGGGAACAAACTTTCTGGCTGACTTCAGAGGCCACCACAAACTTGAGGGGTTTCCCTGCTGTGGCCCATCCCTTCCTGGCCCCAGGGGCTGCTGGCATTTGTGCTCCCTCAGGTTCATCTCCCCACACCAACACCATGGGGGTGCTCAGGCCTGCTCTGGGCAGTGCAAACAGGGGCTCCTGAGGCAGTGCTGCTGTGTCTGTGCCTGCAAGGCTGCGGCAGCTGTGTGAGCTGGGGGAGAGGCCAGGGCTGCAGAGAGGGGATGTTGTTGGCAGGTGCCTGAGGAGGCTGTGGGACGCTGCCCTGGGGTGTCCAGCGCAGTGGGGATGGATCAGGCCCTGCTCTGCTGCTCCTTGCCGTGTGCCCCAGGGCCCTTGCAGAGCCCCAGCCGTGCTGTTTGCCCCCAGCCTGCCCATGGCCAGCCTGGGGCTGCTGGCGGGGCTTTTCTCTGCCCAGCATTGGCCTGGGCAATGTGTTGTGGAGAGAGCCTGGGCAAGGAGCCTGGAGCCCCCAGGTCCTGGGCTGAGGCCTCAGCGCTGCTGTGCCAGCAGTGCCCATGGGCTGTCCCTGCTGCAGCCCCGGCACTGCCACCCCCAGCCCTGTGCCCGGCCCCGAGAGCACTCAGGCCCTACAGCAACACCAGGGCCAGGAGGGCAGCGGGGCAGGGCCACGGCAGCAGCACTGGCAGCACCAAGTGCTGCTGCTGCTGGGCACAGCTGCTGTGCCAGCACTGATCTGCCCCCAGCTCTGCACACAGACATTGCTGCTGCAGCTGCAGAGAAGGGAACCAAAGGGGGATCTCTGCAGAAAACTTGACTGGGACATCCTTGAGTTCCTTTAAAGACACCAAGAGCACAGCCCCTCATTGACACAGTCTGTGGCTACAGGGAAGGTGGAGAGAAACAAAATGAAAAACGGCACAAACAATGACATTTCTTTGTGGACAATATTAAAATAGCAAACAAGAAACTCCAAAATGAAACCCACAAGAAGTATCAAAGATTACTTTTATTACAAGTGATTTGCAGCAGTTTAATGTTTCCGAAACCATCCAGTCATCAGTCTCCACACTGCAGCCTTGAGCTCCTGGTTCCTCAGGCTGTAGATGAGGGGGTTCAGGACTGGAGGCACCACTGAGTACAAAACTGACAGGGCCAGATCCAGGGATGGGGAGGACATGGATGGGGGTTTCAGGTAGGCAAATATGGCAGTACTGACAAACAGGGAGAGCACAGCCAGGTGAGGGAGGCAGGTGGAAAAGGCTTTGTGCCGTCCCTGCTCAGAGGGGATCCTCAGCACAGCCCTGAAGATCTGCACATACGAGAAAACAATGAACACAAAACAACAGAGTCCTAAAATAGCATTAACAGCAAGAAACCCCAGTTCCTTGAGGAACCATTTCGAGCAGGAGAGCTTGAGAATTGGGGGGATTTCACAAAAGAACTGGCCCAGGGCATTGCCTTGGCACAGGGGCAGGGAAAATGTATTGGCTGTGTGCATGAGGGCATTGAGAAAGGCACTGGCCCAGGCAGCTGCTGCAATGTGGGCACAAGCTCTGCTGCCCAGGAGGGTCCCGTAGTGCAGGGGTTTGCAGATGGACACGTAGCGGTCGTAGCACATGATGGTCAGCAGGAAAAACTCTGCTGAGATAAAGAACAGAAAGAAAAAGAGCTGTGCAGCACATCCTGTGTAGGAGATGTTCCTGGTGTCCCAGAGGGAATTGTGCATGGCTTTGGGGACAGTGGTTAGGATGGAGCCCAGGTCGGTGAGGGCCAGGTTGAGCAGGAAGAAGAACATGGGGCTGTGCAGGTGGTGGCCGCAGGCTACAGCGCTGATGATGAGGCCGTTGCCCAGGAGGGCAGCCAGGGAGATGCCCAGGAAGAGGCAGAAGTGCAGGAGCTGCAGCTGCCGCCTGTGTGCCAATGCCAGCAGGAGGAAGTGGCTGATGGAGCTGCTGTTGGACATTTGCTCTGGCTGGACATGGGGACCTGTTCATGGATGAAGAACAGGGACAAGTCAGCAGAGGCTGCTTTGAGCCAAACCTGGGCCATTCCCTGTAGACTGTCCCGCTGTGACTCACGCACCCTTGTTCCTGCTCTGGGAAAACCTTCACCCAGGTCCCTACCTGAGCTCCAGTTGTGCTGTCTGAGTGTGCCAGCAGCAGCCAGGCCTGTGCGTAGGGGCTCTCCAGGAGCCATCCCTGCCCTGCTGCCCTGGGTTTGTGGCCATGTGGCAAAGAGACAAGGGTGGATATTCAGGATTTGTCAGAGAAATCATTCCTAATGCAGACAGGCTTGCTGCCATCTGAACTCCCAGTTTTATAGGGCATGGAGAGCAGAAAGGAATTTTGGCCATTATTTTCCTGCCCACACATCATTCCCGGTTGTCTGAGGTCAGAAATCCCCTGAATTTCTCCTGCACTCAGAGTTTGCCACTGAGAGATGTGAGAGGCAAAGCATTCCCTGTGGCTTGGGCAAGGTGAGGGGCTGGATGGGCTTGTTCCCAACTGCCCTGGGTTTGCAGCTTTGGCTGCAGTCAGAGCACAATCACACTCCCAGGTCAGCCTGGGATAAACCAGACCCTGCCCAGAGCAGAGGGATCCCTGAATGTCTCCCCCTCTCCAAAGGGCTCTGGGCAAGGTCTCAGCACCCTCTTCTGCCAAGGACACTCACGGCTCCCTTGGCAAACCCAGCAGCATTTCCTCAGCTCTGGCATCTCTGCACTTCCCCGTGGCACCTTCAGGGAACTCCAAGGGGCTCTGGCACAGATTTGCAGCCAGGAGGGCAGCTCAGGGCTTGCAAGGACACAGCAAGGAGATCCCTGGGTGTGCCCATGATGGGATCTCAGGGAGGGGGCTCAGCTCATTCCCCTTTCCCATGGACTGCTTTGCCCACAGCCCCACAGGTGCCAGGGAAGCTAGGACACCCCATGGCCATGGGCACAGCTGCCTGGCAGCAATCCCAAGGGCAGTGCCTGACTCAGCTGCTGCAAATGCCAGAGCCTCCCTGAGAGCACCAGATGCCAGGGACAATATCAGGGCAGTGCAGAACCAAGAGAAGATGTTGTGGGGCTGTGCCTGGGAGGGCAGGGCAGAGACAGCCGGGCACTCAGGACAGTGTTCCTGTGCCCAGCTGTGCATGGCACCTCCCACACACCAACAGTGCCCTCCTGCCCCCAGCACTGCTCTCTTCAGCCCCCTCTCCTTCCCTGAGCATCTCCCTGGGCCTGGACGTTTCCCTGCTGAGAGGAGCCTTGTCCCTGCCAGCGCTGACAGAGCCCATCCCACCCTCTGTGCCCTGGGCCTGGCCCTACAGAAACCTGCCTGTCTGCAGGGCCTTGGCTGGGGCAGGCTCTGTCTGCAGGTGGGCCAGGGCAGCTTAGGAGAGCCCTGCTGGGCCCTGCAAAGGTGATGCTGCTGCTGTCCACGGCTGAGGAGGGGCTGAAGGCCCTTTAGGAGCCTCCCAGCAGAGAAACTGACCACCCAAAGTTCCAGTTCTGGAGTCTCTGTAAATGTTGAAACATTCCTTTGATGATCCTGTGTGTCCCTTTCAGCTCAGAATGTTCTGTGATTCTGTGGTTGCAATTCCTGTCCTGCTTCTCTCATTCTCCAGTGGCCTATAATCAAAAGAGAAAAAAATAAAAAAGAAAAAAATCCCACCCTTGTAACATTGTTAGAACAGTAAAGTAAAAACCAGACCTTTATTGGAAGCTTCCTGGTGTCCTAGTGGGGATGGGGCACACTCAGCCCCTGATTTCAACAATTTATTAAGGTTGATTAATTAGGATATTTAACAGCAACATCCAATAGGAGATTCAGTTGCACCGGTTACAGACCCCTGGGGTCAATCCATTGCTCCAAGGGTTTCTTTGCTCTGCCTTTTTTTATGACTGCTAAAACTCTGAGTCAAAAACAAAATGTTATTCTTGTAGGTCCTCTTCCTGATAATAAGACTACACAGTAGTTCAGGAATGTAATTCGAAGGTCAGCTTATTGTTCTAAAACTTAAAGGGTAGAGAACATGCTAGAATTAATTAAGAATTATACTTAAATAAGTATATGTATACTATAAGTATATATAAGTATATGTATACTATACAATATATATTATAGTATATATGTACATATATATATACTATAGTATATAATTAAATGTATACGATAATAAGTATATGCAATAGTAGTTGAATAGAGTTAACTAAAGATCATAGTTGTATAACTATATAATAGCAGTTAACAGAGCTATGAATAGATGAAAAATGTATAAAAAGCAAAAATCTTTTTGTCATCACCCCAACTCCCCCACACTGCTCCAAGCAGGAAATTGAAAACACTCTCAGGAAAGCTCCTGATCTTTACAGCAATCCCAGTCTCACCTTCTTTTGGCAAGTGTCCTCTGGAGCTGTGCCCAGGCTGGTGTGCAGCTGGGAGCAGCCCTGCCCCACACAGCACCTCTCAGCAGCAGCACCTGCCCTGCTCGGGGTGGCTCCTTCCCCCCACAGCTTCTCCCCAGCGCTGGGAGCAGCTCCCCGGGCCGGCTGAGAGCTGTCGCTGGCAGGCAGCAGAGTCCCTGGGCCAGCACAGCGCCCTGGGCTGCAGGACCCTGCTCTGCAGGACAGCCCTGGGCACCCCTGGCTGCAGCCCTGGCTGCTCAGCCCTGCAGCAGAGCCTGGCCCAGGGAGCTGCCCTGTGCTGTGCCCCTGCTGCTGCAGCAGGGAAACCCAGCCCTGCCCTAGGGCCACATCCCTGCCCTGCAGCAGCTCGGAGAGTCCTCCTGGAAGGGCCTCAGAGCTGTGGGATGTGCCAGCTTCAGGAGATCCCTGCAGGAAGTGCAGCTTCTCTTCCCCCAGCCAGAGAGTGACTGTTCCCAACACTGTGAGGACTTCTCCTCTAGTGAGCCCTGAGTAAGCTCTGCTCTGTGCTGCCAGCCCAGGCTGAGCTGAACCCCTCTGTGCCTGTGTGCTGTGCCCAGGGTGGCTGCAGGCAGTGCCCCAGCCCTGCTGGGCTGGGAGAAGAGCTACTCAGCAAGACAAATGTGTTTTAAGCTCCTCTTGGTTGCCAGGAGCTGCCTCTGTGCCAGGAGCTCAGCCCAGCTCAGCAGCACAGACACAGCACAAGGACTTTAATGACCCTCCTGGGGCTTGTGCTGAGGCCCTGAATAATCAGTCCCTGAGAGGGAGCTGAAGAAACCTCTCAACAACTCCAAGTCAGAATCCAACTCCAAAGTTTCTGGAAGTTTTAATGGGTCCCACTGAGGGACAGGACAAAGAAAGTGTCCCCAGCCCCCAGGCAGAGCAGAGAACTGGAGGCAGTGATGCCAGGAGGGGACAAAGAGAAGCCAAGTCTTGGTGCCCTGGGGCACAGCAGGGTCTGTGCCACCAAGGGCTGTGAGGAGACACCTTGTCCTGAGACCCTGGGGCCTCCTGGAACAGCCCCAGCAAGACTGGGCACTGTCAGCCCCTTGTCCTGCCCTCAGCATCCCCCTTGACAGCCCAGTGGCCTCAAGGATGTGCTGGAAGGAGTCCCTGGGGAGCCTTGGTCAGAAGTGGCCCTGGGGGGCTCTTGAACGCTCCCAGGCACTGCAGGTTCTTCAAAGGACTTTGGGTTTGGCTTTTGCCTTGGATTTTCTGAGAGGTTTGTGCAATCATGGCCTCCAATTATCTGCTGTAATTAGTCCCTTGAGAGGCTTTGTCAGTAACAACACTCAGTGGGGCTCATTAATGCTTCAAGGTACTTCAGTTATTTGAAGGTACTTGGTGGTTCCCTTTTAAATCTGATTCTGTGAGAAAGTTTGTGCAATCCTGGCCCCAATTACCTACTTTAACAAGTCCCTTGGGATTCTCAGTCACTAAAAACATTCAGTGGGGCTCATTAATACTTTAAGGTACTCAAAGTTTCTTAAAGAGCCTTTTTTTTTGGCATTGAGTCTCTGAGAAGTTTTTGTGTGATCCTGGCCTCCAATTGTCTGCTTTAATGAGTCCCTTGAGAGCTTTGCACTGACACTCAGTGGGGCTCATTAATGCTTTGAGATACTCAAGGTGTTTAAGGTACTTTGGATTTTCCTTCCCACACTGAGTCTCTGAGAGGTTTTTGTGCAATCCTGGCCTCCAATTTTCTCCTCCATGGAGTCCATGAGGAGCCTGTGTTGGGGGTGGACCTCAGTGTAACCCATTAATGCCTGGAGACTCTTTGGGTTTTTCTTTTGACTTTGACTCCTAGAAAGTTTTGTGCAATCTCCTCTCAGGCCCTGAGGTTCAAGGGCTCAGCACCAAATGCACCACGGGGCTCATTAGGATCAAGCAAGTGCTGACACACCATGGCTGTGCCTTGATTTCCCTCTGGTAGAGAGAAGCTCGCTAGAAGTCTTTTGTCCTAGAGTTCTGGAGAAGTACTTCAAAGGGTTTCTAATAAGCCCACATGCATATTTTCAAAGGTGAAATTTTCTCTTTAGAGAAGCGGTGATTGCAACATTCAGTGTCTGATACTGATCCAGAGTCTCTCCCAAGGAGGTCTGGCCTGCTCAGAGAAGCTGTGCCATGAGTAGTGTGGAGAACCTTGCTCTGCATTCGCCAAGCCCATCCTGTCTCTCCTCACTCACCTGGGATCTGCTTTGCTTGGAGAACTGGCTGTACTCTGTCAAAAAAGGGTTGTCTTCCTTCTTTAGCAATCTGAAACTCCTGAGTATCAGACAATCTCCTCAAGTGTGTGCCAAGCCCAAGGTGCCACCAAGGAGATTCCCCTTCCCCAGGGCAGAACCATGCAAGGAATGTTTTAGACACACAGGAAGTTCTACAAGAAACACAAATCCAGAGTTGGCTGAAGGCAGAATTAGACCAACTGCTGAAGGACAGACAAGCTTTGAACTCCTTGCAGCTGAAAGCTCCAGGTGGGTTGTTGGGAGGTGTGTGAGTGAGCCCAGAGTGAGGGGAAGGGAAATGCAGAGAGGCCTGGAAGTGCTTCAGTGCAGACAGGCTGTGGGGAAGGGCAGTGCAGCCCTGGCCTGGGCCAGGAGTGAGGGTGGATCATCATCCCAACCTGCCCTGGGCCATTGCAAGGGGCTGTGGCCATGGACGCTGCCCTGACCCCACTTCTGGGTTTGGGTGCCATGGTGACCCCCATCAGTTCAAGTTTCTTTGGAAAGCACCCCAAGAACATATTTCTGGCCTTCACAATGTTGGGCCTGGCCTGGGGTTTTTCCAGGATCTGCCCTGGTTCTGGTGCAGGAAAGGGAGTTCCTGCTGGAGCAGGAGGCTCTGCCTGGGCTCAAACAACCCCAACAAGGCCCTGTTTTTTTGAAAATTGCTTCCTTGAGCTCTATAATCTAGTAATTGTTATAGCTCCTATATTCTGGAGTAAATAACTCCTTTTTAAAATTCACTCTGTGGTGTAAATATATTTTTCTGTCTAATCCTGATCAGAATCAATCATAGCTGCCTTTATAGAAATATATCTGATATTCCATCATTAATCCCGTGGGACAAAGTGCATTTTGGTTCATATTCACCTGTCCAAGCTTCTACACATAAACTTTTGACAATGTCTAGGTCTAGGATTGGATTCAGCTGCTCCAAGTCTCCTCTCTTAGATGGAATTTTAAAAGTCTAGGCATCCTGGAGGGGCTTGAGGATCCATGGTGGCCGTTGGGTGTCATTTTTCCACCTCATGACTCAGCAGGAGTTTCTCCAATGAAGACATGAAGCTTTTGCCTGCAGCTCCCACTCTGCCCATGACAGGAAGCCCTGTGAGTGTCTGGGACATCCCGGCTCTTTGGCAGCCTGGCAACTCCTGGGACGTCACCGTGGAGCTCCTGTGATTGCCTGTGAGACAGAGATCTCCTGTGCTTTTAGTTAGTTTTATCTAACTGAGGCAAAGAAGTTCCCTGAACTGGTTTTTTTTTTTCTTTTTTTCTTGGGACTGTTTAAATCTGCTCTGGACTGAAAAACCCAGAGGAGCAGCGAGGGCTGGCACCTGCGGCCACCGGGGCCTGGACCTCCGGAGGGAGTGGGACTGGTGAGAGACTGAGTGAGCTGAGCTACATCCACAGCAATGACTGTCTCAGTTTGCCATCTCTCTTCAGAGTGGTGAGAGGTTTTATTGTTTCATACTATTCATTTTTTGTTCTTGTGGACATCTTGTTTGTTAAATAAATAGTTTTTTCCAATTTTCTCCAAGGAAGTTCTTTTTACGGACTGTCAGGGGGGTAGGGGCCATTTGGGTTTGCTTTTCCAGAGGAACCCCCTTTGGAAGTTTCCTCCGAAATTTGCCCTAAACCAGGACAAAAGCACAGAGCCCCAGTGTTTCAGGGGCTGATGAATGGCAGCCACCAGAGGCCAAGGTCAGCCAGAGCTGTCTGTCCTGGCAGCTTTCTTCTGGGAGCAATTCAATAAACCTCTTGGATTCCATTCTCAGATATACGAAATTTTGGGGGCAGAGTCGCAATTTCAGCCATGAGTGCCTGCATGAGAAGACCAGTTCTTTCCCATAGGAAGGAAAGCACAGAGCCCCAGGATTTCCAAGGCATATCAGAGGCGACCACCAGAGGCCAAGGTGAGCCAGGCCTGTCTGTCCTGGCAGCTTTTGTCTGGGAGAAGCCCTTGCATACAGTGAATTTTGGAGAAGTACCATTTTTGGTCATGGGTGCCTAGGAGGGCAGGATGGTTCTTTTCCACAGGAAGAAATGCACTGAGTCACGATGTTTTAGGGGCACATGAGAAGAGACCCCCAACATACTGAGGTCAGTAGAGCCAGTCAGGCCCAGCCAACCAGACCTGTTACATGTTCCCTTGGATCCACGGGGCTCTGCAGTGTCACAACGGTGGCACTGGATCCACAGGGCCCCACAGTGTCACAGTGGTGGTGTCATATTGGATCCTTGGTTCCACAGGGCCCCACTGTGTTACACTGGCCCCTTGTTTCCATGGGTCCCCATAGTGTCACAATGGTCCCTTGCTTCCATGAGGCCTTGCAGTGCCAAAATGGTTTCCTTGCTTCCATGGGATGGAACAATGCACAATGAACAATGCACAACTGCACAATAACACAGTGGCCACTTGGTTCCATGAGGCCTCCAAGTGTCACAATGGTCTCCATGATTCCAGATAGTCCTGCAGTATCATAGTGGCCCCTTCGTTCTTTTGGGCTCCTCAGGATGACAATGGCCCTTTGGCTGCTTCAGGCCCAGCTCTGTCACACTGGCCCCTTGCTTCCATTGGGCCCTGTAGGGTCACAATTGTCCCCCCTTGCTTCCATGAGCCCTTGCCATGTCACAGGGGTCTCCTTGGTACCGCGGCATCACAACTGACCCTTGGTTCAATGAGGCCCTGCAGTGTCACAATGGTCTCCTTGGTTCCACAAGGTCCGGCAGAGCCCCTTAGTTCAACAAGGCCTCAAAGTCTCATAATATTCTCCAGGATTCCGCAAGGCCCTGCAATGTCACAATGGACCTTTGGTTCCATGGGGTCTCATGCTAGTCCAGAAATCCTTAGTTCCATGGGGTCTTGTAGCGTCACAATGAACTCCTTGGTTCAATGGTGCCACACAGTGCCACAATTGTCCCTTGGTTCCATTAAGCCCCACAGTGTCACTATGGACCCCTTGGCTCTACAAGGCCCTGCTGTGTCACAATGGACCTTTGGCTCCATGATGCCCCATAGTGTCACAATGATATCCTTGGTTCCACAGTGTCAGAATGGACCTTTCATCCCATGCCCACAGTGTTCACTGCAGCCCCCTTGATGCCATGAGGCCCTGCCATGCTATAATGGCCCCTTGGTTCCAGTGGGTCCCAAAGTGTCAGAATAGACTCCACTGTCCATGAGACACTGCAATGTCACTGTGGTCCCCTTGGTTCCACAGGGCCCCACAGTGTAACAACAGACTCTTGGTTCCATGAGGTTCCTCAGTCACAATGGCCCCTTGGCTCCATGTGGCCACACTGTTTCATAGTGGCTCGTGGTTCCATGAGGCCCAACAGAGTTGCAATGGAGCCTTGGTTCCATGAGATCTTGCTGTGTCACAACGGAGTTCTGGTTCCATGAGCTTTCATACTGCCAACAACAATCTTCTTGGTTCTGCAGTGTCACCATGGACCCTAGGTTCCATGAGGTCCCACAGTATAACACGGTCACTTTGGTTCTGTGAGGTTCAGCAGTGTCACAATGACCTCCTTGGTTCTACAAGGCCTTGCTGGGTCAGAATGGCCCCTTTGGTTCCACAAGGCCCCACAGTGGCACCATGGTCTCCTTGGGTCTGCATTGTCACGGTGGACCTTCCATTCCATGCAGCTCTGGTGTGTTATAGTGGCCCCTTGGTTCCATGAATTACTGGACTATCAGCAATGGTTCCCTTGCTCAAACAAGGCCTTGCTGTGTCACAATGGACTCTTGGTTCCATGAAGCCTTTCTCTGTCACAATGTACTTTTGATTCCATGAGGTTCCATAATGTCCCAATGGTCTCCTTGGACCTGCAGCATCACAATGGACCATTGGTTCCATGTGGCCCTGCTGTGTCAGAAAGGATTTTGGTTCCATGAGTGTCCAAGGTGTCACAGTAGACTCCTTGGTTCTGTGAGGCCCTGCTGTCACCAAATCGACCAAATATCAGAATAAGACTCCTTAACACTAATTTGGTGTTTAGGAGGGCATCACTTATTCAGGCTTGAGGTCCAGCATGTGGTAACTCATAACCTTACATGGACACGTGATTCTAAAACAGTGTCACTTATATACAGTCACTACATGTGCATTACAATTTAGCCATTAACATAAAACCCACGCCAAGTTCCCAGATTCCCTCTTTGTTTTTTTCTACCACTGCACTCAAGCCAGATGTCTTCTTCTTGTCTTAAAACTGTCCTTGCAGGGAAAACAGGCCCTGCATGCCTTGTTTCTGTGCTAAAAGTTCACAGGCACAGTAAAAATGGAATGAACCCTTTTGGTCTCAAGGCCAAGGCTCTGTGTGTCCAGGCAGAGGCAGGCAGGACACAGAGCTGTCAGCAAAGGAAGGGCCCAGCCAGGTGGGGCAGCCGGGGGTGACGACAGCCTGCAGGGACAGAGGCACAGGGCATGGACACCATAGGACAGCCTGGGCTGCACAGGGCACAGGGATGGGCAGCAGCTGCAAGGCCCTGACAGAGCCAACTTTGGCCTGCAGCACTTTGGCCATGGCTGCTGGCCCTGGGCCTGAGCCAGGAGGAGGGGACAAGTGACCCTTGCAGGCCTGGGGCCTCGTGGCCTCCTTGTCCCTGCTCAGCAGCCTGGCAGGGGCTGCCCCATGGTGCTGCCCTTGGCACTGCACATCCCCACATCCCAGTGGCCTGGGAAGAGCCCTGAGCAAGGAGGGAGGGACAGGATCTGCCTTGCCAGGGGCTGGGGCTCAGGCCTTGGCTCTTTGCATTCCTGAAACACATTCAGGTTTGCTCAGCATCAGAGACACCTTTGTCTTGTTTGTGTCCACCTGTCATCACTGCCTGAAGGGTTCTGCTCTACCTGGAACCTGGGACACTTTCGCAGTCATGTCCCTCTCTGGGACCCATTAAAAGTTAAAGAAAGTTTGGACTTTGAATCTGACTTGGAGTTCTTGAGAAGTTTCTTGAGCAAACTCTGAGGGACTGTGTCTGATGTAAACACCACCAAAGCCCCAAGAGATTAATTAAGGTCCTTGTGCTGTGTGCTCCTGGGCTGGGCTGGGCTCCTAGAATAGAGGCAGCTCCTGGCAACCAAGAGGAGCTTCAAAAACACATTTCTCTTGCTGAGCAGCTCTTCTCCTGGCCCAGCAGGGCTGGGGCACTGCCTGCAGCCACCCCAGGCACAGCATACAGGCACAGAGAACTTCAATCACTCAGGGCTGGGAAGGTGCTGAGAAGTGACTGGGGGAGAATCACTGCCAGCCCTTGGCACAGGAACCTCTGGCTGCAGGACAATGCAGCTGCAGCTCCTGCAGGGATCTCCTCAAGCTGGAACATCCCAATGCCTACAGACTCTGTGAGTACATTCTCTGATTCTCTCTTGTGCAGAGCAGCCAGGGGTGCCCAGGGCTGTCCTGCAGAGCAGGGTCCTGCAGCCCAGGATGCTGTGCTGGCCCAGGGACTCTGCTGCCTGCCAGGGACAGCTCTCAGCCAGCCCTGGGAGCTGCTCACAGCACTGGGGGACAAGATCTGGGTGGAAGGAGACAGCTGGTAAGGTGTGGAAGTGTTTTCCTTGTGTGGTGAGGATGCTGCATTGTTCAGGACTGCTCCCAGCAGGACACTGAACTGCAGAACATTTCCAAGTAGATTATACAGGGAGCACAGGGAGGCAGTGGCTGCACAAAAAGGGAAAACCCTGAGTTTTAATCTACTGCTCTGGGTGGACTGGTGGGTAATTGCACATAGATATTCATCTCTCAGTTCAGGATGAGAAATATAAAACAATTTACTCTCAGATCGTAATAAACCAGGCAGTGACAGAAATCAGCAGAGGGTCCCTTGCAGGCAGCACCAGTGTTGCTTTTCCAGCCTCCTCAGGGTTGCTGTGAGGTTGTCATCAGAGCCTGCAGAGGCAGAGGTGCCCCTGGGCAGTGCCTGAGCTGGGAGGGGTGTGCAGGGCAGAGCTGAACCCCCAGGGCTGGGCTGGCTCTGGCAGCACTGGCAGGGCCCAGCCCTGGGCACATGGAAGCAGCTGCAGGCAGAGGCAGCTCCAGGCAGCAGAGCCCTGGGCAGGCAGTGGGAGGAAAGTGCCACCAAGCTGTGCTGGGATACTGAAAGTCCTCTCCAAACCAAACTATTCCAGGATTACTATTTTTTTTTTTTTTTTTTTTTACAGATCCCCATGCCAAGACACTGCAAATGGGGTGTCCCACCTCCCTCTGCCTGGGCAGCTCTGGGCAGGGCAGGCTGGCAGGCTGGGAATGAGCTGACTCTCCTCCAGCAGTGCCATGGACAGGACCCTTGGTGTGTCCTGGGGATGCCATCCAAGCTGTGAGCTGCCTCCAGGGGACACTGGGGAACAGGAGTGTCCTTGGCCAAGGGTGGGGCTGAGACTCTGGGAAAGGCTGAGCCAGTTTGCTCTGCTGTGGGTCCCTCTGCTCTCAGCTGTGTCAGGCTGATTTCCAGGGGAACACAGTGACTGCCCTCGATCTCAGAAAGGGCAGCTGGGGACAGATGGAGCGGCAGAGCAGCTCCCCTCAGCCTTCACTGAGTTACAGCCAATGCTCTTGCCTTGCACAGTTCTCTTTGATCTCCCTGGGCACAGCAGGAAACCCTCTCAAACTGCCTTTGGCCATCACTGTTCCTTAGCCCTGGCACAGGGATGCTGCCAAGCTTCTCTGCCTCAAGAGCACTTTGGGCTGATGAAGTCCAACCCCAGGACTGGCCCCTGTCCCTGTTCCCATGGCCCCACTGCTGTAGAGCAGAGCTGACCCCTCGGTGTCCATGGGCAGAGCCCCTGCTGGTCACAGCAACAGGGCCAGATCCCAGCAGAGCTCCAGGCACGGGGCTGAAGGAAGGGCTCTGAGAAAAGGAGAATTGGGTGGCAGAGAGCAGCAGGGGCAGGGCTGGGAGAAAGGGCTTGGACATTGCTCTGCAAAGTCTGCCCTGACTTGTCACGGTGTCCTCCTTCAACAGGACTGCATGGGCAGAGTGAGGAAATGTCCAACAGCAGCTCCATCAGCCACTTCCTCCTGCTGGCATTGGCAGACACGAGGCAGCTGCAGCTCCTGCACTTCTGCCTCTTCCTGGGCATCTCCCTGGCTGCCCTCCTGGGCAACGGCCTCATCATCAGCGCCGTAGCCTGCGGCCACCACCTGCACAGCCCCATGTTCTTCTTCCTGCTCAACCTGGCCCTCACCGACCTGGGCTGCATCTGCACCACTGTCCCCAAAGCCATGCACAATTCCCTCTGGGACACCAGGAACATCTCCTACACAGGATGTGCTGCACAGGTATTTCTGATTTTCTTCTTCCTCACAGCAGAGTATTTCCTGCTGACCATCATGTGCTACGACCGCTACGTGTCCATCTGCAAACCCCTGCACTACAGGACCCTCCTGGGCAGCAGAGCTTGTGCCCACATGGCAGCAGCTGCCTGGGCCAGTGCCTTTTTCTATTCACTGCTGCACACAGCCAATACATTTTCCTTGCCCTTGTGCCATGGCAATGCCCTGGACCAGTTCTTCTGTGAAATCCCACAGATCCTCAAGCTCTCCTGCTCTCACTCCAACCTCAGGGAACTTGGGCTTCTTGCTGTTAGTGCCTGTTTAGCTTTTGGCTGTTTTGTGTTCATTGTTTTCTCGTATGTGCAGATCTTCAGGGCTGTGCTGAGGATCCCCTCTGAGCAGGGACGGCACAAAGCCTTTTCCACCTGCCTCCCTCACCTGGCCGTGCTCTCTCTGTTTCTCACCACTGGCATATTTGCCAACCTGAAGCCCCCCTCCATCTCCTCCCCATCCCTGGATCTGTCCCTGTCAGTTCTGTACTCGGTGGTTCCTGCAGCCCTGAACCCCCTCATCTACAGCCTGAGGAACCAGGAGCTCAAGGCTGCAGTGTGGAGACTGCTGACTGGATGGTTTAGGAAACATTAAACTGCTGACCAGATTCTGCCAATCACTTGTGTTAAAAGTCATCTTTGATACTTCCTTTTGGATTGGTTACTGTTAGTTTTCCTGTGTTTTACTTTTTTTACACTGTCCACAAAGAAATGTCAGTGTTTATTCATTGTCTGCATTTTTGCTGTTCTCCTCTGTCTCTTTAAGAAGTTTTTCTAAAGTTCTATTTTGGCCGTCTGTGTTTACCTTTTGCAATGGAGTCAGACGCAATTTTACATAAACAACTTTCTTGTTATTGTGAATGGTATAACCATGTTTACATACTTCTCATAAGGAGGAGACTATTGATGGACTGTTGGATTGCCCAGTGTGGTTGAAGAAGATTTTTTTCCTCCAATTCATGGTCACTGTTAGAATTTTAAAAATGTTGCAGTTCGTAAATAAACTAGCTCTTTTCTGCCTTCAACATCTCAATGTGTGGGTGTAATTTCTTTGTGTCTTGTGCGACATTTGTGCCATTTCCCATTTTGTTTCTCTCCACCTTCCCTGTGCCCACAGACTGTGTCAATGAGGGGCTGAGCTCTTGGTGGCTTTAAAAAAATCAAGGATGTCCCAGCCAAGTTTTCTGCAGAGATCCCCCTTTGGTTCCCTTCTCTGCAGCTGCAGCAGCAATGTCTGTGTGCAGAGCTGGGGACAGATCAGTGCTGGCACAGCAGCTGTGCCCAGCAGCAGCAGCACTTGGTGCTGCCAGTGCTGCTGCCGTGGCCCTGCCCTGCTGCCCTCCTGGCCCTGGTGTTGCTGTAGGGCCTGAGTGCTCTCGGGGCCGGGCACAGGGCTGGGGGTGGCAGTGCCGGGGCTGCAGCAGGGACAGCCCACGGGCACTGCTGGCACAGCAGCGCTGAGGCCTCAGCCCAGGACCTGGGGGCTCCAGGCTCCTTGCCCAGGCTCTCTCCACAACACATTGCCCAGGCCAACGCTGGGCAGAGAAAAGCCCCGCGAGCAGCCCCAGGCTGGCCGTGGGCAGGCTGGGGGCAAACAGCACGGCTGGGGCTCTGCAAGGGCCCTGGGGCACACGGCAAGGAGCAGCAGAGCAGGGCCTGATCCATCCCCACTGCGCTGGACACCCCAGGGCAGCATCCCACAGCCTCCTCATGCACCTGCCAACACCATCCCCCCTCTGCAGCCCTGGCCTCTCCCCCAGCTCACACAGCTGCCGCAGCCTTGCAGGCACAGACACGGCAGCACTGCCTCGGGAACCCCTGTTTGCCCTGCCCAGAGCAGGCCTGAGAACCCCCATGGTGTTGGTGTGGGGAGATGAACCTGAGGGAGCACAAATGCCAGCAGCCCCTGGGGCCAGGAAGGGCTGGGGGACAGCAGGGAAACCACTCAGGTTTGTGGTGGCCTCTGAAGTCAGCCAGAAAGTTTGTTTCCCTGAGCTGTGAGTTTGCTGTGCCACTGCAGACGTTGTTGCTCAGAGCCAGGGCTGCCTGGCAGCCACCCCCAAACTGTCCTGACCATTTCCTTTGCTTTACCTTGGCTTTCTTGTCTCTTTTCTGCTACAAATTTCTTCCTGTGTCCACTATTCCAACTGGTAGGGGAGTCCTCACCTCTGGACTCCAGGAGGGCTGAGCCACCCCAAAATGTATCTCCTCGGAGACACTCCTTAGGGGGTTGAAAGCAATCCTCTCAGCTGGTGGGTAGCAACTCAGCAGGGGGGCAGTGGTTCAGCTTCTAGTGATTTCAGCTTGTGATTTCAGCTCCTGCCCCCTGCGAGATTCGCTTCCCCTGTAGCCAGCCTAGGGTGTTGAGAGAGAGAGGGCTTCATTCGGCAGTTCCGCAAGCAGCTGTATTGTAGAGGCCTCAGCGAAGGGAGCCGAGGACGGAGGGCCCTAAGGATCTTAGTGAGATTTCAGGGGTTTTATAGGGAGCTAGGTGGGAGGGGGGAAGGGTACAAAGCCAATCGGTTACAACAGATCTACATAAGGTCCCGAGGGTGCTTGTGGGTCTTCCAGGAGAGTCGCCGTGGCCAGAGAGGCTGCTTTGTTGTTCTGGCGGGGGGTTGTGCAATACTTCTTAATTCTTTAGCAGAGGCTTCCTCCAAGGCAGAGCTATCGGGTCTTCGCCCACCCCCACAACTCCCCCGTTTATTATATTCAGTAAAAAAGCCTCTCCGGCCGCTTTTTTAAAGCAGCATAGGAGGCATGAGAACATGAGTAGCACGATAAGAATTACAATGAGAACCCACAAAACACCTTTAACCAAAGATGCCACCCATCCTGTCAATCCCCATTGCCCAAAAAGATTGTTGACCCAGTCTAGAGACTTTTCTGTTTTTATGTCCTTCACTAGTCCTTCTAGTTCTGGATGTTCGCATGGATGGATGTTGAGTGTGAAGAAAGGTTGAAGCAGCACATTCCTTCAAAGTCCTGGCATCCGTGTCCATTAACAAGTAGCAAATAATCGATCGCTGCACGGTTTTGGAGGGTCGCCTGTCTGGTAGTCTCTTCATCCTTTAAAAGATCACTTAAAGCAGCAGATGTTGCATTGGCTTGTTTACTAAGTCAGCACCGATAATCTATATCACCAAGGCCCTTAAGCGCAGCTAACCAAGGGGTGAGCACAGAAACTGCAATTCGCTCTACCCAGTGTATGTTATGACTGTCACAGTTTGCATCATACTCTGAAAAGGATCTCTTTTGGCCTGTGGATACCTTTGTTTTCCTCCAGTTATGTAGTAGTGTAATATTTGGAGTGAGGGTAGAAAGCTTGCCAAGGCTACAGGGGCCCCCTTGGAGACGTGAGGGAATCCCAGCCCACACTCTGTCACCACAGATAAAAAACATGCCTTTGGGTAGCACTTTGGGGTGAAGAGTGGACATAGAGAGCATGTGACTGGTATAGTTGCACCAACCATGGTTATTGTAGGCTTTATTAATTGGTGATATGTCTTTTCTGTAAGTGTTTTTTGCCTGGTCGATTCTTGGCCAGTGTTGACTTTGGTGTCTGAAGTAAAATTTGATGCAATATGTTGCCTTAGAGGACCCCAGCAGGTTTAATTCTTGGGTTTCATCTTTGGCATCTGGCAGAATTTTGGTCCACTCATCCCAAGTGTCTACTGGGTTAGGCCTCTTACCTGTTGTAAGAGACGGTCCTTAAGTTCATCTGGCTCACGATCATCGCCAAGGATGGAGACTGAAGACTCCATAAGGACTGGGACTGAAACCTGAGACCCCAATACAGGAGTTCTGGCCTGGCTGAGCTGGGATATTTGCTGCCTACAGGTGTGTTCACTGGACCATTGTATCTCCATGGGAACCTGGTGAAAAATGGATACGACTCGATAGACTGGTTTCGGACAAGTTTCGGACTGGTCTGTCCTGTGCCTGCCCCGTACCGTTCCCTGCATGAATATTTGCTCTAAGCATCAGAGCACTTCGCCCTGTTCTCAGCACGCCTGTTGATGCTGAGCTCACCTCTTGGCCAACTGCCTGTCGCTTTGGAAAAGACTATAAGAGACTCCTCGAAATGACCCGAGAGATCTCCCCACAGAAGAAGACGTGTCTATTGGTCATCCTGCATCAAGAGGACTTTGTCTCTCCGTTGGTAGCTATACCCCCTTCTTCTCTCTCTCTCTCTCTCCTTCTCTCTCCTTTCTTCCTCTATCGCATATAGTGCTGTGTGCACTTAATAAAGTGTACTGCTGTTGAGCAAATTGCTGTTGTCCCTTGCTGTGTCTTTTGCTCTCTGAGATCACTCGAACCATCACAATTCTCGCTTGCATTTAGCGGGTCGTGACAGTTGGCTACAGCAAATATTTCATGTGAACTCTGAACCCTCCCAAAGCTATTCCCCATAGAGAGATGGGAGGAAAGGCCCACACACTGCAGAAAATCAAAGTCACCTTTGATAGAGACCCGGTTCCAGAACTTCCACTGAAGCTGGCAGAAAAGGTCCTGCTGAATTCAGTGAGTAGTGTATGAGTTCCCAGGTGAATTTCCCCTTTAAGCTCTGCTACAGCAAAGGAAACTACAATCATTTAATTTTCTAGTGGTCCTCATAAGGGAAGAAAAGGGGAAAAAAGAAACCTTAAGGTGCCATTGGGCTTTTAGAAACAATTCATCAAAGACACTTGCCAGAAGGAGCCTCATTCTCCAGGCACCGGGGGACTTGTGGTCCACCACTGCCCACATAATTGTCATACAGATGTGAACAGCCACATAATCACAAAATGGGTCAGGCTGGATGGGAACACAGTGTGTCATCTGGTCCAACCTCTCTGCTCAAGTCAGGTCATCCTAGAGCACATTGGACAGGATTGCATCCAGACAGTTCTTGGGTATTTCCAGGGAGGGAGACTCCACAGCCTCTCTGGGCAATCTGTACTGGTTCTCGGTCACCTGCACAGTAAAGTTCTTCTTCATGTTCAGGTGGAAGTTCCTGTACATCAGTTTCTGCCCATTGCCTTTTGGCTTATTGCTTAGCACCAGTGGGAAGTGCTTGGCTCCATTCTCTTGACATCCTTCCTTCAGATACTTATAACTGTTGATGACTTCCCCTCTCAGTTGTCTCTTCTTGAGGCTAAACAGCTCCCTCAGCCTGTCCTCATCCCTTCATCATCCTCACTGCTGTCTTGGGTTATGGAACCAAAAATGTGTGTTCTATTTCATCTTTTAAAAGCAGTTGGGAAGATGTTCTTCTTTATCTCTTGTAACTCTGGGGGGAGGGGGGGCGGGTGCCTTCTGATAAAACCAGGTAGGGTAGTGTTCCTTATCTCTTTCACCGCCCGTCCTCCCTCCAGGGGGATATTCTCTGCTAATGGGCCATTGAGGCTCCCCAAGCAATTGTCCCCAGGCTAGTCACAAGTTGTCCCCTTGTGAGATGCTCCACCCAGTGGGAGGAGTGAACCATTCCTACCTGGATAAAAACTGAGACATAGGAACAGCAGGTATCTGGCTTCACCCGATTCCCGAGGAAGACTGGACCCTCCTCACCATCACTGGACCCTTCTCTCTCAGGATCATCTCTGCTCCAACAGAACCACATCTGCCACTCCAGGAGGATTTATTTGGACTGTTTCCTCAGGTTGTAGCTCTGACTCTGTCAGGGTTTCTAGGATTG